>JAQQSW010006398.1:0-13958 GCA_028646575.1 Pseudocheirus occidentalis | reverse complement strand
TTAAAAGCTGTTCATAGTAGCATTCTTTTGGGAATCTGCTGGTGCATGGCGTTACAGGAGGTGAGGCAAAGAGCTTGAGGGAGTGTGAAAGAAGATGTCAACATCAACAGATTTCAGAAACCAGGTTCCCTGACACACTTGCTGTGACTATGGAAGGACAGGTCCCGTCCTTCTGGGAAACGCTACTGAATTTTCCAAAGAAAATGACTCAAACATTCATTCCCAGAGATGGTACCAGTTCACTGAGTTGGGGAGGTAAAGAGGAGTTCCCTTAACATCACCAAACAGCACTGAAAGCCTGTAAACAGGCAGGTGTCTGCTGACAGGTTGCGCAGCTACATGAACGTGACAGGACTGTACTATCACACTGTAAGAAAGATGAGCATGAAGGATGCAGAGAAGCCCAAGAAGACTCATATGAAATGATACAAAGCAAAGAAAGCAGAAGCAGCAAACAACCACAGAAAAGTAAAGCAGTGGCACAAAGATGCTGGCCCAGCCCACACGCTGCGCTCACTGCGACCACAGGGCCAACCGGCACAATGGGCCTCCCTTGCTCCCGTCAGCCTCCCTGGGCCTCTTGGCACCACCTTCCACCTCGTGCCCCCAAGGCATCTCTCCCATCACCAGCAGCCCTGCTTCTGCCAGGCTGGGGCAATGTGACTCTCTTCCCACCACTCCCCTCTAGGAGAGAAGGTCCTCAAGGGCACTTTATCATGATTAAAAATAGCTCTGAATTCTTCTTCTGAAAACTGCCTTCTCCTATCCTCTGGCCATTTACCAACGGGGCTATCTGGAACTTCTGAGGAATGAGAGTCTTTCACATAACTGAAGCCAAAAGGCTTGTCAATGAAGCTTGACAATTAGCTATGGAAAACTATCCAAATGGATTAAACAAGTGACTTTTAAAGGTGAGTGGCTTTTTTTGGTGTTTATACCAGTCACTTCCCAATAAACACTCCATCTCATGGAATCCTCCCTGCTCAGACAGTTAAACTAAATCAATCGAGAAATACTCATTAAGGAATGGCCATGTGTCAGGTACCATGCCAAGGGCTCTGGAGGCAAAAGAACCACAAAATGCAGTCACTGCCCTCAAGGAGCCCACTACCTAATGGGGTGAGACAACATACACAGAAAGCTATGACCAGGATACGTAAGAAATGACCAACAGAGGGAAAGAACCAGCTTAGTGTGGAGGGGCCCGGGAGGGGCTCCTTGTAGAAGACGGGATCTCAGTTGTTGCTGAAAGGAAGCTGGAGAGATCACAGGGAGAATGGAATTCCAGGCACTGAGGACAGTCAGAGGGGTGCCCAGAGCCAAGAGATGGAGTACTGTGTTCATGGAGCAGCCCAAGACCACTGTCACTGGACCGAGGAGGACATCTGACGTAAGAAGACTGGAAAGGCGGCTTATGAAGAGCTCTAAATGCCAAAAGAACATTTTGTGTTTGATCCTGGAGGCACTAGGCAGTCACTGAATTCACTGAGCTAGGGGGTGACACGGTGGGACCTGTGCTTTAGGGAAGACTGCTGGGGGCTGAATGGAAAGAAACAGGATGGAATGAGGGCTCAATCTTGGTAAGGACAAAGGCTGCCTCGTCACATGAGACAGGAATGCAGGGGGCAACAACGGCAGTGAGGGGAGAAGAGCGAGGTCGTGACAAACACCCTGCGGTTTTTCTGTACAATATGAGGCATCTAGCACAGGAGAGATGGCCAGCAAAAGTCCCGAGGGGTCAGAGGACTGGAGGTCATGGTACAGATGAGAAGTAAGATTTGGTAAGGAAAGGCACAGAGGAAGGTGAGAAGCCAAGCAATTACAGTCATGGGGAGGATTTCAGAATTTTTGAGCATGGAGTTGGTGCATTTGTGGGGGGCCTTTGGCTGTGGCTGAGGTGGAGTGGAGGAGTGGCTCACGAGAGGTGAGTAGGCTAAGGAACCGAGCAGGGAGAGTCAATGTTTGATGAAGTTTGCCAAGTGACAAAATGCCTGTGCTGGAAACATGCCCTGCAGCCCTCTGAGGAAGGCAATGTTAGGCTGATAGGAATATAACATGTAATATTTCTATCCAATCACGACAAGGCTTCAAAATAAGCCACGGAGACTAGAAGAGCATCCGAGTCGTCTGAGGGGACTCCCAGTTCAGACGGTGTCTCAGACAGCTATGGTACTGCTGGAAAATTATTCTTAAATATATGAAGACAATTATATTAGAGCTAATAGCCTTGCCCTACAAGCTGTGGCATTATACTACAGAACATTAGTACACGAGTATCAGAAGATCCTATGGCAGGTTCCCCAACTCTCCTAAAAGCGCACAGAGAATAACCAAGTTCTCTATGGAATGCCACAATTTTCAGTGCCTATATATTTTTTTTGGTTCCATAATCAGAGAAATCTGCCTTTTACAGGCGTGTAGGCACATTCACACGCTTTGCTAAGCAACAAAATGGGACAGTGCAGATAATATGATAGAGAAACAATACGACTCACGTTTCAAAAAGAGCAAAGATAAACAGGATAATGAAGAAAAGAATGTTGGCGGTGACCACAGCGACCTGATCAATGCTCTCCTGGGCGGCCTCAACTCCATCTGCGCCTGCTAAACAGAAACACAAGATAACTCACTCACCCGCAGCTCCCACACTCTGGAAATCTATCTATGCCACGGCATCATGGAAACCATGAACAGAAAATCCCATCCCTAAGTACCTCTGAAAAAGACACAGTAAGTCATGTGTTTTGGGGTTGTTTTTTTTTTTTGCTTTTTGGAAGGGGGAGGGTAGGGCCATGGGGGTTAAGTGACTTGCCCAAGGTCACAGTGGCTAGTTTTCCTGTTAAGTGTACTAGGCCAGATGTGAACTCCTCCTCTTGACTCCAGGGCCAGTGTTCAGACACTGCCCCACCTTGCCACCCCCTTAAGCCATGGTTTTTAAGCTTTTAAATGTTATCATCACATGTAACTCCTTAAGCCTTTAAAGATCACAGAAGGGAAGGGCTTTATGTAGATGATAATGATTAAGGAAATCGCCTATCATTAAACTCACTAAATTTACTTTAAAATTTATTAACATCTGCAAAACTAACATCCACACTGCCACAAACATTTGAAAGATCTGTGATTTCTGAAATATGAGTAACGACTCCATCAACAGAGATGACATCTGTCTTTGACTTGATGTGGCCTAGAATCCCATGCCCCCTGAAGCCGGCCTGGCCAAGAAGCCCCCAGCTCAGCCAGGCCTACACTCAGCTGATGCAGAGTCCAGTAACAGGACCCAACTCAAAATCCTTATAGCTTTCAGTTCTACTGGAACTCTTTCAAACTCTAGGGTCACAAGGATACACTGAACAGAGAGATTTACATTCTCAAAATAATTTTTTTAAGTATGAAGGTTGGTGTTTTTTTTTTAAAAGCAGAGGAGCAGCGAGGTGGTACAGGGAATAGAACACTGGCCCTGGAGTCAAGAAGACCTGAGTTCAAATCCAGCCTCAGACACTTAACACTTACTAGCCATGTGACCATGGGCAAGCTACTTAACTCCAACTTCCCTGCATTCCCCCCTCCAAAATCCCCCCCCCCCAAAAAAAAGAAAAGGGAGAGCAACAGTGTGGTATCTTGGTCATGGCAACATTTTCTTTGTGTGTTGAGCTAAGCAGTGTGTCTAACTGAGATCAACAACTTATTCCAAATAATAGTAATTTTATACCAGGAAAGTATTAATCAGAATCACAAAGCACTATGTAAATGCAAGTCATCATCATCATCAACATTATTATTAAAGAGGTTGAAAGGAAAGACAAAAGAGGGAGTGCAGGAAGCCGCCTTTCCTAAGACTGAGCAAAATAAAGTGGAAAAGAAATGCTAATGGGCTGGTACACTTAAACATTTTCATTCAATTAATATTTATTAAGCAATGCCGAGCTTTATATTCCGGGCACTGGAGTCAAAAATAAAGGCTGCTGTCCTTAGCCTACGTGGAGCTTCAGAAAACAAAAGAACTGAATTAATTCTGAAAGTGAAAAGCTCCATAATACACCAAATCCTCTCTTCTAAGGAAGGGTAGTTCTGATTTAGATCAAAATCAATTAAAACTCTACAAGACATAATTTAATTCAGTTTCCATTTTTAAAAAATTCATTCGTGCTGATGAAACCTTACTACACATTCTTTGTGAATCTTAGAGGATAATGCATTTTACTGTGATGTTCTAAGGGAGTAATTTGCTTTGATACTTTTTGCAAAAAATAGTAAAACTGAATGATGATTTAGTTATTTCATGTAGATACTTTGCCTGAAAATGACAGGGGTGGGCGTGTATGTGTCAGCATTTTAGCAGGTTGATCACTGAGGATTTTTAATCATGATGCATGTCAAATATAACTAGTATTAAAATAAAACATTAAATTATTTTAAATTCATGCATCAAGCTAGCATGTCTGAGACCTTAAAAACTACAATATCCTAAAACGGAGACTTTTATGGTTTGCTATTTATTATGAAAACTAAAAGGGAAAAAAACCTTGTTTATAATTTCCTCAGTGAGTCTCAACTGAAACCACATTCAGAGCGAACTTAAGCCCCAAGCCTTCTGAAATTTTTTGCTTGGAAAGTCTGTGTCCACTGACTCTCCTTCTGATTTTTTCTTAAAAGTTATTCTAACCTGGTATAGACCTTTGTGCTGCATATCAAACTTCTCTCACCTTGTATGGCTGGACCTTGATCACTCTCACCCTGATGTGTCTAACAGCCTAGTTCAGTTTCCTTAATTAGCCTCCCTACCTTCTCCCGGATGTCCTCTGCACACCATCCCTAAAATACCCACCCTACCCCGATGCTGGCTGGACTCACTTTCCACTCCTTTCTCTCCTCATCACTTCCAAGGCCTATTTCCAGGCCCTCCCTCCCATTAAGCCTGCTCCAAAAACTCTAACCAATATCATCGGCTCACCTCTAGCAGGCAGTTGGGTCCTTACTTATACTAAGCTTTGTACTTCATAAAATGGTAACGTTTCCTATTTTATCATGGAGAAGTCTTGTTCCAACATTCCGATTCTGAGGACCACGGAGATTCTGAGTTGGAAGGGCCCTTAAAAAGATCATCGGGTCACTTTAGAGATGAGGAAAGCTGAAGCCTAGAGAAAGTGACAAAGCTGGGTTTTGAGCCCAAGCACTCTACAAGAGGACAGAGTTTATGCCTTATTCTGCTATAGGCCCCACGGGACCTAATTACAACAGAGGGTCAGAAGGGGAAGCAAAGGACAAGCCTATCTTGTGATTAAGAAAGCAATGACTGACTGCCTAAAGCACGGTTAAAAAAAGAGACCAAAGAAGTCATCCTGAGCAGTTTCTGATGCCGACTGGAATCATTTACTCTGTGAAAATAAGGCTAATGGGGGCGGCTAGGTGGTGCAGTGAATAGAGGGGTCAGGAGGCCCTGAGTTCAAATCCCGCCTCAGACACTTAACACAAAACTAGCTGTGTGACCTTGAGCAAGTCACTTAATCCCAACTGCCCTGCTTTTCCCTCTCCAAAAAGAAAAAGAAAAAGAAAAAAAAAACAGGGCTAGTGAATTTGGGCAAATGAAGCAATCAATCTAACAAAAATGAAACGAAATGCTGCAAGGAGCTAATAGGTGAATCAAGGGAAATACTCAGATAAATCAGCAAACGGAAAAAGCACATGAAGAAATCTCAGGAGCGGCAGAAGGAGCTGCTGGGAGGGCAGGAAGGTGGTACCTGCCCAGAGCTTTAAAGGGACTTGGGACTTTAGGAAGGGGGCGAACCGGACCCCCGCACCCTTTTCACTTGGGGGCCACGGGAGAACATCAACCACAACTTCTTCTGCGTTAGCATTCCTACGCTCTTCCCCAGTGATGCAATGAGTTTTAATTAGAAGCGAAAGTTAAACGAGTCCCAGACAGCCAAGAATCATCAGCAACATTTCAGTGATTGTAATTCAATACCTTCATCGAAATTAACGCTTTTACACTCTCTTCCTAAATCATCCACACGATGTTCCCTTAAAAATAAAAAAAAAAAATGAAGCATTTTATTGTATGGCACAATTATCTTCACATTCATTTCTTGGTGTGGCATATATAAATTTCTTTATTATCCTAACCTATTATTGCTTCAGTGCAGGAAATATCAGTAATACTAAAAACACAGTTTACTTTCTAAAGAATACCATTCCAACACGAACACTTTAGCTGGGAAATGGTCCAAAGTCCTTGTGGGTGTGCAGAAATAATGGATATAATTGTTTGTAAACCACTACCAATTAGATCCAGTCAATGAAAGTTTAACTATTGATACCTTACAAATCTGAGTTCCCCTCAACATCCTATTTTTCCCCATGATAAAAGAAAAGCCGGTTGCAGGGGTTCCTTAGCTCTCTTTGTCTCATGGGTCCCTCCGGCAGCTAGGCAAGTCTATAAATCTCATATGAAAATAATCTTTTATAATGCACTGAATAAAATACATACGGGTTATAAAGGAAACCAATTATACTGAAATGTAGTTATTTAAAAAAAGTTAAAGGATCCCAGCTTCAGAGAACGATCTAAAGTTTTTTGGTGTCTTTTAAAGTAGGCTCCGAATGATTTTAGAATCCATGAATACAAAATACAGATAAGTATTTTACATGTTATGCACAGAATCCTCACTGATCAACTTAGATTTTTAAAAGTTCTATAAAGAACATGGAAGAAAGTCTAAATAAGAAGTCAAATATAAAACTGTGTCACTGTCCTGTAAGGGAGATGTCAGGTCTGTCAAAACTCAGAATAAGCTGAGGCTAGTGAGTGCTAAAACTGTTACTTTGTGCTAAGAGTTTGTTATCCTGAGAAACCTATTTGTTGTTGTTCACTCATTTCAGGTGTGTCTGAAAAACCCATTTGGGGTTTTCTTAAAAGAGGTGCTGGAGCAGTTTTCCATTTCCTTCTCCAGCTCATTTTACAGATGCTGAAACTGAGGCAAATGGGGTTAAGTGACTTCCCCAGGGTCACACAGATAGGACGTGTCTGAGGTCAGATTTGAACTCAGCAAGATGAGTCTTCCTGACCTCAGGCCCAGTGCACCACCTAGCTGTCCCCAAGGCATCTCTGCTGGGGTAAAATCCGAGGATGAAAGAAGAGAGGGGAATAATGCTTAGGCTGGAAGGGACAATGATACAGGAATGATGGAAAGAGAGCAGAATTATTCAACTCTTATTCTCTCTGTTACCTCTAATAAGGATAAAGATCACTGGGCCATACAGAACAAAAACAGCAAATATGGTACCAACATGCTAAGTGGGGAGAGAACGCGAGCACTCAGCTCCATTTCCACAACTTGCTAGGCCCAGAGCAGAGCTGACGTGACTGTGGACGTAAGGAATCTGCCAAAGATAACAGACTATGATGGCAGAGCTGCTTTAGAACCAAAGTAAGAAGAGAGTCTCACATTTCAAAGCAGGAAAGGGCAAACGTTATAGGCCAGGTGGGCTCGACTTCTCTTGGCAAAATTCTACACAGCAACAGAAGGACAATCTGTCAAGCGAGGCTTCATTGTGCGAACATCAAGTCAGATCATAACCTCAGACTTACCGATATACCGCAGGAATGCTGCGGATACACTCATCCAAGTTTAAGAAATCACCTGACAAATTTCTTGTGCTATCTTTAAATGCAGATGTGTGAGTCAAGCGCTTTATGTGTCCTGGGAACTGGCTGAATGACCACACTCAAGGATGAACCACTAACTCTAGCCAGGTGCTGATGGTGGTCTGTCCCTGGCTTTATCTATCTAACACTTTTTAAATAAATAAATTATTTAAAGGCAGAGATGGCATATATAATAGACTTGGAAATGACAAAACAAAGCTAGGCAGGGAATGTATCTTCTATACTGAACACTGATACCAGGAGCCAAAAAAGATCCTGAAAGACCAAACTCAAAAAGATGAAATTTGATGGGGGGAAAAACATAGTTTTAAAGTAGAAATTTCCTAAAATGTACATTTTGTTTGTAAAAATGCACAGAAAAAAGTTGGGAAAGAAATACAGATAAGTAGAGTGGTTATGAAATTAACATGTGGAGTTTACCTCGTTAAAAAAAGAGGCTAGCAGTATGAGGCAGATCCACAGCTTCAGGCACAACTCCTTTTGTGAATGTTCTGTTGTATACATGGAAATGCTCCTTTTTATGTTTCAAATTTTAAAAATTAAATTGTAAAAATCATTTCTCCAACTCCAGGATAAAGGAGCACTCCATCTAAAAACTTGGTAAGATCTCTAGGTCTTAGTACATTCAAGGAGGACAGTCAAAATGTCATAGGATCTGATGAAGCCTCGAGAAAATCACAATGTCCAAGAACGGCTGGGTGAGAATCCTATCGTCCTCTACTGCAGTCAGACACGATATACTGTGCTTGGCTCTGGGTGACGCATTTTAGGAAAAACACAGATAAGCAGGAAACTATTTAAGGGAGGATGACCAGGAGAGTAAAGCATCTCAACCTCTTGTCACTTGTGGATGAGAGTTGGTAACCTGAGACACTTACATCTGGAGAAGGGAAGATGAAGGGGGATCATGACAGCTGTCTTCAGGTGTCTGATGTAGAAAAGACTAAGTGTCTATGCTTAGCCCCGAGGGCAGAGCCAGGACAGAGCAGAAGATGCAGAGGAAGGTGGGTCTTTCAGCTCCCCCAGGCTGAAGCACAAGCCTCTGGGGTCTCCTCTGATCCAGGGACTGCACTGCTCTGAGAGCAGCTGTGAGGTCTAAGGCTGAGCCGCTTCCCTCATGACCCCCGGACCAGTGCAGGGCAAAGAACACTGACTCTGCAATCATGGCAGCAGGGTGGCTAGGATGGGTCACAGGAGCTCTCAGAACCTTTGTTTCCCTGTGTATAGAAGGGCAGCTATTCACTACAACAACTCCCATTTCTATAGTAGCACAGAGAATGCTTTCCTTGCAATGACTCTATGAGGCAGATCTGAATTATACAGGTTAGGAAACAGGCCACGGACTAATGTGACCTGCTCCCAGCCACACTGCCTACACATTCCTGAAGCAGCACTGGAACCCAGCTCCAAGCTGAGCTTGGAGTCATTTTCTGTCACTCCCAACACAACCTGACTAAACTCACAGCATCGTCCTGAGAAGCGAATGAGACAACGCGGGCAAAGCGCCCAATAAACGGACACTACAACTGGCTGCGTGTGTACTAGAGCAAGGAGAGGAAAGGAACCTGGCCACGGGGCAGTGGAGAGCCACCAGAGAATGGGCCCCATCGGCAGCTGCAAAACCATCAACACCCCAATCACCAGCATAACCATATTTCTATTCAATTACCTTAATAGAGCAAAGATCAAGACAATATTGAGGACTCCCAAAAGGGCTCCGAGTAGAACCGGGGCTGTGTACATGTTCACCTGGAGATCAATGGCTTGCCACGTCACACCCTTCTCTCCAATCAGAGCAAAACACGTCTGAAAAACTTAGCACAGTAAAAGAGATGCTGTTGGATGATTCAGGCGTGCTAGAGCGGGAGAGTGAAAAGGGGCAAAACGGGTGAGCCTGTGTCTGTGTTCTGATTTTACTCTATGTTAAGAAAGATAAATGGCAGAAAGTAAGACTAGAGGCACCTCCCAAAGTGGCAAGAGAGCAGGATCCAAAATGAAAACAGGCAAAGGCTAGCCATGTATAATTAAGGCATTCAGTTTCTAACGACTGTGTAAAATAACAGAAAATGTGAAAGACTGGGATGGTGAAGGGCTGTTCTCTTTAGATGGTACATAAAAAAGTCCAGTTTCTTGTCAGTCAGGCCCTGGATTTCACTGACCACAACTGACAGACGTGGAGGCTGTCCTGAGCCAATGGCAGACAAAGACTCCACTGCTCCTCCTCCCCCCAGGCACAGAAGAGGAGCCTACCTGGACCCAGGATAAAGCCCAAGGCCTGACAAGCACTGGTGTTGGCCATGGCGCCGGTTCTTTCTTGAAGGGAAGTAGCACCAGCAATGTAAGATCTAACTACTGCTACGTTTCCTTTAAAAAAAAGAAAGAAAAAAGGAATCCAAATGAAAAGAAAGTATTTTCCACCTGATAAAATCCATTTTAACTAAGGGTTCTACAAAAAGGGAAGTTAACTAGTAAAAAGCACAGTTGATGTTACCTACTTATGGCCACACGAACTGCTAAAGATGCATGAACTGAGGGGCTACCACATCACCTGAGATTAGATTTTAAAACATTCTTATTTTCTGGGCTCTACTGCATTCTCTTTCAGTAATGTGAACGTGCAATTTTAATACAAAATTAATTATTTTAAAAAATCATTAGAATGGGGCAGCAAGGTCTCACAGTGAATAAAGCACCAGCCCTGGAGTCAGGAGGACCTGAGTTCAAATCTGACCTCAGACACTTAACACAAAAACTAGCCATGTGACCTTGGGCAAGTCACTTAACCCCAATTGCCCTGCCTTCTCCCCTCCAAAAAAGCAAAAAACCCAAAAAATCCAAACCATTAGACCATTACCAAATAATCCTTTTTCTGCTTATCTAATATTTCCTGAGCATGCAGTGTAATAATGCGATAAATTAGCTATAGCTAACTTCACAATAAATGCCCAAGTACATAAACCTCACGCAAATATATAAATGTAAGTCTAACAGGAAGAAAACCTTAATTCCAATGAGCACTGATTGTCTGCCATGAGCTTCAACACTGGGCTATGAGGGATGCAAAATTAGCACAAGACAAAATTTCTATCTATCCCCAAGAAACTTGTAAGTTAGCTGGAAGAAAAGATCTGCATATAAAACAGCAGGCCCTGTACAAAGCAGGGGGAAAGGCTGAGAACTGAAGCTGGGTCTCTGAGGATGAAGAAAAAGGAGATCAAATTGCAAGAAGAAAGAGCAGCACAGGCACAGAGATGGGCGAGAGTGGAAGGGCTGCAGAAAGCTGGGGAAAGCCTTCCCAGACCATCTCTCCACAGAGCACACTGGGCTCAATGCTGCTGCAGGGCAGGGAGTGCTGAGCTGAGCTGGGGGATTTAGAGGACCACGGGAAGACCTGGACTTGTGAAGGAAGATGCCGCTACCTCCAGAGAAACAGAAGAGAGGAAGGGATGAGCACAGAACGGCCTTGCCTGTGTGTGCTGTGCCCATGCACACACGTGCGTGCTTCTAGGTGTCTATGTGTAGCTGCGTATAAAGGTGGACGTGCAAACGTACATGCATATATACGTGTGTATATCTAGATATATCTGAACCTAACTGCAGCCTTCTGGGGCGACGTGCAGGAGAGAACAAAAGAAAACCTAAAAGGAAGCAAAGAAAAGTTGGACAGCTAGGAAAACTGTGTAGTATCTATTATACAGGTTTTCTTGAAATGGAAATTTACTGTTTTATATTGAATCCTCATGTTCTGCTGTGTATGTAGCAATTTTCTTTTTCTTTCCTATTTTGTATTTCAGTTTAAAATAAATTTTATAGCTTAAAAAGGAGGAGGGGGCAGGTGTGGGAAAACAGGCAACTGCCTTGGTCGGATGAGAAACTCGTGTTGAAGCCTCACAGCAGTCTAGACTTGATAAACAGAAAGACAGCCATAGGCCCAAGCACATTACCTGCTCCAAATCCCACGAGTCCACGAGCAGCCAACATATAGTATTTATTGTGGGAGGGAGGGAGGTGGACATAGGCGTAGAGACAATTGGCTGCCACCGAGATGAAGATTGAGATCACAAGAGGTTCTCTCCTTGGCCTAAAATTAGACCATATGCCAAATACAGGTGAAGCTACCATCTGGCCAAGACTATAAGAAGCAATGATCCAACCCAAAAAACTGGCATCTGCTGTGGGATCAATCTGCAAAGAGGAATACAACCCATTGAGAAGTTATGATTTTTTTTAACTCAACTCTAAAACCTAAACCTTGTCAGGGTAGAGAGCGAGCTGGGCTTAGGAGTCAGAAGGCCTGGTTCCAAGACTTAACCCAGTTACTAACTTGATATACAGCCCTAAGAAAATCACTTCATCCCTTTCTGGCTGAGCTTCCCATCTACAAAGGGAGCATAATATCCCATCACACTTAGCTCGCAGGGTGGGTAGAAAGCAAAGGGGATGATGTTCATAAACTGCTTTATAAACCTTCAAGTACTCTATAAATACTGATTACTACGATTGTTTTCTGATCATGAAATAATATTTTAAAAAAATGAAAGGTCACTGTGTGAGACCTCTGACTTCAGGGAACTCTAAAATTCCCAAGAGCAAAATGAGATCTACTTTTAACATGTCACTGTGCACTGAACAATACTGGTCAGGAAGCCTTGTCTTTCTGGGTACACACAGTGATGTCAAACAGCATAAGCAGCTAAATAAAAGACACACAATGAATAAGACCAGGGAATTCTGGATGAATTAATGCAGTTGCTGTGATTTCAGACAGTGAAGTAGTTATCAGAAATTTATGATTAAAAAGCAGGCTTTATAGTGAGATATGTAAGGAATACAGAAACTTCTCATTCTACAAGCCTTACTACAGGGGTGGCTAGGTAGCCCAGAGAATAGAGCACCAGCCCTGGAGTCAGGAGGACCTGAGTTCAAATCTAGCCTCAGACACTAGCCGTGTGACCCTGGGCAAGTCACTTAACCCCAACTGCCCTCTGAAAAGAAAAAAGAAAAAAAAAATACAAACCTTACTACAGATTGTACATATACAATCTGGGCCGGTAGATAGTTTGCTAAGGTTAGAGAAGAAAGCAATGGAAATGACAAAAGATTGGGAGAGACTGATTGGGAAGATCAATGATAATCTTCAAAAACACAGAACATTATACAAAGAGGTTATATAGAAAACCAGAAGAACTACAGAAATTCAGGGACGTCGGTCACATAATTAGTACGAGCTTCCTGAATCTCAGGGATGTTAAGCACTAGAACAATTTAAGGAGTAGATCTCTGAATTTCCCTTACATAGTTAACTATACAATTTCACAAACACTGATTAAGTCAACATATTTATTAAGAGCCAACCATGTGCAAGGCACTGAACAAGGAAGGCGTTGAGGACACAAAAAGTCAGATATACTAATTCTAATGATCCGTGTAATAGCAAGAAGAGAGTTAAGACTTACAAACCTTTTGGAGGTACGGCCATATTGACATAATTACAATCGAAAATCCTGTGAAAGGTGAACAAAAGCCGTGTCATTGTATGATTGGAGCTCTGTAAGGCAAGCACTGAAGTAGCTCACACCTTGTTTCAGCTACTGAATTGTTTCAGTTCAAGTTTCTTTTGAGCTTTGTTTGATACAAGTCTGTTAAAAAAACAGAACATGTGAACCCCACAACTTGTGAACTCTAGAACTGATGAACCCCTGTAACAGGAAGGCAAGGAGCTAATGACCATATACAAGGAAGGGCCCAGGCTAGAGACAGCAGAGCTGAGAAGAGGACTCTTGTAAACTGGTGGTATCCCAGCACTCTGTTTGTCTGCTCTGTCTGTGCTGATGTTTGTTTGTGATACTTTGCACAGAAGCCCTGAAAGAGGATTTTTTTGGCTGTATGTTTACCGAAGTCCTAGAGGAGGGTTTCAGAGGTCCTGGGACTTTACTGATGATTTGTCCTGGACCTTGTTTGTGGGTCTGTGTTGATTTCTATGTTGACAATTTGTGTTGAGTTCTCAGACCTTGTTGGTGGATCTGAGTTGATGTCACAGGCAGATAGTCAATTGGTGATGGTGCAAGCAACGTGCATGAATGTTACTGTGGCTCTGTCAAGCTTTGTCTTCCCAGAAACAGGAACTATGAAAGACTTGAGGTGGACTGGACACTGTGAACTTCAATATGGAACGGGCCAAAGAACTGTACAAGGAGCTGGAAGCTGCCTGCCTCTGAACCCAGGTGACAGTTGAAGCTGGGACCATGGAATAGGCACCAGGGAAGCTGAGAGCCAGTCTCAAATCAAG
>JAQQSW010006397.1:0-13958 GCA_028646575.1 Pseudocheirus occidentalis | reverse complement strand
TTCTAAGTTCTTTTTTTTTTTATCATGGCTTTCAGGTAGTCCAATAATTTTTAAATTGTCTCTTCTGGATCTATTTTCCAGGTCAGTGTTTTTTTCAAGGAGATATTTCACATTGCCTTCTATTTTTTCATTTGTTTGAATCCATTTACTAATATCTTAATTTCTCATAAAGTCATTTGCTTCCATCTGCTCCACTCTAATTCTGAAGGAATTATTCTCTTCAGAATGCTTTTGCGATTCTTTTGCCATCTCGGAAATTGGACTTTTTAAGGCATTCTTTTCCTCATTGGCTTTTTGGGCCTCTTTTGCCATTTAAGTTAATCTGTTTTTTAAGGCATTGTTTTCTTCAGTCAGGTTGTTGACTCTATTTTCATGATTTTCTTTCATCATTCTCATTTATCTTTCCAATTTTCCCTCTATTTCTCTTCTTTGGTTTTCAAAGTCCTTTTTAAGCTGATGTATGGCCTGAAGGCAACCTTCATGTTTCTTGGAAGCTTTTGGTGTGGGAGTTCTCACTGTGTTTTCTTCCTTCTGTTCCATACTTTGATCCATTTTGTGCCCAAAAAAGGATTCTGGAGTTTGATTGTTGTTCTTACTTTGCTTCCTTTTCCTATTCATGCTGGCCAATCAATTAATTGCTTGATTTTTTAGTTCTGTGGAACTTTGCTTCCAGGGAGTAAAGCTCTGTCCCAAATTGCTGGGGTTTTCACACCTGCCAGAGCTATTAGGAGGCTGTTGCAGCCCCCACCAGCTTTGGCTCACTGAAAGCGCACCCCAGGACCACCACCCAAGACCACAATCAGGATCCAGGTTGCTCAAGGCAAGAGCACTTGGTTTCTGAACAATTTCTTGGCTCCCCTGCAGTCTGCAGGATGGGAGCTTTGAAGCAGCCAGAGCTCTGGAAGCCACTACAGGACTGCTGTTTCTGTGGTTTCCTTGCCCTTGGGGCTGTTTGCCCAGATGACTTTTCTCCCCCAAATTTAGCTAAATTCCACTGACCTTTCACTTATTCCTTATTTCTCTTGGCTTGATAAATCTGGAAACTGCCACAGCTGCCACTGATCCACTCTCCTGAAGGCTCCAGCTGTAGCTCTTCTTGGCCACCCTGGGGCAGGCTGTGGTTTCAGGCTGGGCTGTTTTCGGCTCACAGCCTGCTGCAATTAGCCCTTTGTGCTGAGCTGTCTTCAGTGAGAGATATATTTTCTGTATTTTTGTGAGTTTTGGAGCCATAAAATTTGTTTAGAGTCATATTTTATGAGTATTTGAAGGGACTATGTGGGAGCTGCAAAACCTTGCTGCTTCTATGCTGCCATCTTGGCTCCACCCCTTCCAAAGTTCCCTTTACAGACATTAGTGAAAATACCTTCCCTCTGTTAATTATTTCCAATTTTCCATTATTCTCTGTGTGTGTGTGTGTGTGTGTGTGTGTGTGTGGCAATCAAAGTTAAGTAACTTGCCCAGGGTCACACAGTGTCAAAGGCCGGATTTGAACTTAGGTCCTCTTGACTCTAGGGCCAGTACCCATTTTCTGTTCACAAATAGTTGTTTGCATGTTGTCTCCTCTCCTAGACTCTAAGCTCCTTGAGGTCAGGGAATTTATTTTGCCTTTTTTTTTTATATTACCAGTGACTTGCACAGTGGCTGCCATAGAGTAGGCAATGTTTTTGGATAATTGACAAATACAAATTACTATCATGCAAAATTATAACTACCAAGCACATGGGAAAGATACAGGAAAATGCTACGGGAGATACACGTTGGGAGGACAGCGTTACAAACAAGAAAGGACACAGAAGGCTTTGTGGAGGAGACAGCACAAGAAACGGATTTTTGAAAAAGGTCAAAGTCATTCAATCAGCAAGTCCTATGCTAAAAGTTGGAATCATTAATTAGATTATCGAGTCTAGGCAAAAGGATCCTCAGATCTATTTATCCAGCCCTATCTTCTCTCTTGTCCTCCACTTTCATATCTTTAACTGTCTATTCTTCATGCCAGAAGCTTGATCTCAACATGGCTAAAACCAAATTCATCAATTCCTCTCGCCCCCACAAATTCCTACTAACTTCACTACTGTTGTTAAAGGCACCACCATCCTCATACCTCCCCCAGTTACCCAGGCTCACAAACCAAGTTGACTTTGACTTAGATTTCTCTGACTTCTCATTCTCTCACCATCCTTCTCGTATCCAAATGGTTACCACATTCACTTGATTACACCTTCATAACATCTCTCTTCTGACTTGGTCATCAACTTAGTGCAGATCTTCATGACCTCACTCCTGGAAAATGGAAACAGCCTTCTGGAGATAACCCTATCTGGAATCTCTCCCCATTCTAATCCTTCCTCCACAAGGCTATCAAAGTGATCTTCCTAAAAAGTAAGTTCAATTATATTATTCCCCAATTCCTACTAAATAAACTTCACTGACTCCCTAATTCCTTCAGGATAAAACATAAAAATACCCTCTTTGATCTTTTAAGTCTCATACTATGGTCCTTTCCTTCTGTATCAATCTTTTTGTATTGTGTTCCACCTAACCTGAAATATGTTGATATTGGCCTCTTTGTTATTCCATTTGTGACACTATCTCTTGGCTGGCCATTTGCAATAGTTGTTCCCCTGCCTGAAATGCTCTCTCTCCTCATCTCTGCCTCCTTGTTTCCATAGATTCCTTCAAGTCTCTTTCATTTCTTTCAAAATGAATTATTCTTTATTTCAGAATTCTGGAGCTTTATAGACCAGCAATGTTCACACAACTTGTTTTCCCTAAAATTTTGGCTAATTACAACTCTGAAAATATGTATACCTAGCAAGAAATTTACCTTCCAATGACTTTATTTCTGTTTTTACCATTGATATTGACTTCTGTTTCATCTTAATAATTACTTATCTCTGGTTGTATTCTGTAAATACCTCTTTATTGATTTTATTTTTAGTTTATGGAATAAAACAAGGATTTTTACAAACATAGAATCATAAAAAAGATGATTGTACGTGAAACTACAATTCAGGTATACACAACTTGCTATTCCTTTCAAATATATAGCAAAATTATCTTGTAAATTTTTTCTCTTTTTTCTTCATTCTCACTGCTATTGTAGAGTGTCTCAATATTCTTGCATGTCCCTTCTCCAAGAAGCTTTTCTTCTTGGGTTAATGTTACTACTCTGAAATATTCTTCATTTCATCCTGTAAAGGGTAAACACCTTCTTTCCTTGTAGGTGTTTGCAAGTTGACTCCACCATTAGACTATAAGCTCCCAAAGAGCAGGGGCCTAAAGAAGAAAAAAATGCCTTTCTTTGAGTCTCCAGCACTAAACACAGTGCCTGGACCATAGCAGGATCACAGTTCTTACTGCAACTGCCTGGAGTCTTTGTATTGATCAAATACTAGGTTACTCAGCATACTTGTTCTTGTATACTAAATGCCTAATCTGTTTCACACTTCTTCCTCTCTATTTTTTAAACAGAACTAGATAGTTTTGATGATTTGAAGTATAGCTTGAGACTTAATCTGATGATTCTTTCCTCAAGCTGGGTTTGATATATGTGTGTAGACACACATATATATACATGCATGTGTATGTATATACATATATGTGTGTGCATGTATATATGCATGTGTTTTCTTTTTCATTTAATGATTTTACTACAAAACAAAAAACAAAATGTGACCTTACCTACTTTTACTTGGGACAGATACTAACTATGAAATACATGAACTACATAGTGAGTTCAGAAGGAATAGGGAAGCCCTCACCACTGGGGAGACAGATAAGTCTCATGAAGGGGCTGTCATTTAAGCAAGACCATGCAAGGATTTTGAGATACTTTCCAACAGCAGTGAGGAGGCAGTGAGCACTAAAACAGTTCATGATCATGCACAAGAAGGCACAAATTGATGCCATAAAGAGAGCTTGTCTATTTTCCTTGCTGTCTAATATGACTCCCATGTATCTTTTCAACCTTATCACAGCCATTGTTCATCTTTCATGTGTATCATGTATGGCAGATTGATTTGTGACTGTTTATTGTTCTTAAAAGGTCTTTCCTTCTAAAGCCAGGGAACTGGACACTGATAGCCAGTTGTCCTTTCAGAAATATCATCATGATTCTACTGAATTTTTCACTCAAAAGAAAATTCTTGTCAATTCCTATGTGACAGTCCCATGCTTGGAAGAAAGACCATTCCAGAGCTGTTGAAACCCTAAGTTATGGGGAATTATTCAGTACATGACTGAATCAAATGCCACATCTAAGTTGTTACTCATTACTTTGGAATTATAATTCAGATATACTACAAAGGAAGCAGACACAGCCACACAGTGATTATATTTTATGCTCTAAATAATGAAATGGCTATGCCTCTTAAAATGGGTTGTATTTACTTGACAACAACCAGATACGATGGTTGGGTTTTTTTTCTTAAGTAACCTAAGATCATACTGTTTCAAAATATGTATGCCGAATTATTTCCTGCCTCCTTTTTCCAGCTTCCTTTCATATGTTTGGCATGCTATACACTATGACTTTGTAGACTGCATATTAGCTACTATGGAAGGCATATACCTAGTATTTCTATGTAGCTTTCAAACTTTCATACTGAGCTACAGATGAGTCATGACTAATCCAGGAGAAAGGAGAGCATGTTGGGTTTGATTTGAGAAACTGCCTTTCTTTCAATGATTCCAACATACTTTTTGGTGGAGAATCACATCTTTTTTTAAACTGATATTTTGCCCGGGATGATATAGGGCTGCAACTCATGAGATAATTTAGTTTTAAAAGTTTTTTTCCCCAATTGTCAAGTATGTTTTTTTTTACTCTTTTCAAACACTCTCAAGGGGAAATGAGAAAAAGCAACAATAACCAAAAACAATGACTTGTAACAAGTGAGCATGGTCCAGGCAGCTTCTCCTATTGACCATGCCCAGAAGTGTGCCTCATTTTGCATATTAGTTTATGACCTACTTTTTTGTCAGGAGGTTTCATCATCACTATTCTAGGATCATGGTTGATCTTTGGGTTGATTGAAGTTCTTACATCTGGCAAAATTGGCAAAACCTTTTATTTAAAAAATGGTAACAGAGTGTAGAGTTTTTTCCTGGTTTTCTCTTTCATTTCCTATCAACTCATACAAATCTTAGGTTTGTCTGAGACTGTCTCTTTGATCATATAATATAGCATAATGATGTCTCATTACCTTTGTATACCTTGATTTGTTTTGTCATTCTTGGTATGAGACCTTCCTTTCTTTACTGTTTCTCCCTGGGTTATAGGACTGGTCGTGATTTAGCTGTGTCAAAGGAACATGAACAGTTGAATAACAATGTGGGAATCATCCTAAAATGTTTTCTAGCATGGCTGTACCAATTCACAGCTCACCAGCACTGTATTAACATGGTTTCTTTCTAATTATTCCTCTATTTGCCATTTTCCATTTTTCTCAGTGTCACCAATATTGTGGATATATGATATAACCTTAAAATTGCTTTAGTTTCTATTTCCCTATTAGCAATTTTTCCTCTATAAAGCTAAAGATATCTTGGATTTCTTCTCTGGATAAATCCCTGCTCAAATTTTTGGCCATTTATTAATTGGCAAATGTTTCTTAGTCTCAAAATTTAAATCACTCATTATATATCTTGGAAAGGAGACCTAAATCAGAGAAATTTGCTATTGAAATTCCTCCCCAACCCCATACAACTATTTCTCTTCTAATCTTAATTGTGTTGGTTCTATATATATTGAAAATCCTATGTAACAGAAATTCTCCATTTTATATTTTGGGAGCTGCTCTATAGCTTCTTCAGTCTTGCATTTGTCCATGGATCTGGTAAGAAATGTTTGTCTTTATCCCTTTCATTTATTTATTATATGATCTCTTCTATCTAGCTTCTGTGTTTTTGTTTTTGAGATCTTGATATGTAGTAGGAGGGAGGTGTGTGTCTAAGCCTAATTTATGCTATGCTACTGTCCAGTTTTCTCAGCAATGTTTTGTCAAATAGTGAATTCTTACTGAAACTGCCTGGAGACTTTGTATTGATCAAATACTAGGTTACTTAGTGTACTTGTTTCTGTATACTGTATGCCTAATCTGTTTCACACTTCTTCCTCTCTATTTTTTAAACAGAACTAGATTGTTTTGATGATTTGAAGTATAGCTTAAGATTTAATCTGATAGGTTCTTTCCTCAAGCTGCAATATATACATATATACATACATATATGTAAGTACATACACACATATACATGTATGTGAACATATACATGCATATATGCATGCATATATGTGTGCATGTGCATGTATATATGTGGGTATCTTTTCTTACACCTCTTGACTTCTGCTTGCCCAGACTAATTTTCTTTTTATTTATAGGTTTTTGAGTTCTACAAAGTAATCCTTTGGTAGTTTGATTGCTATGACATCGAACAATTAAATTAATATATGCTGTAATGTCATTTTTATGATGTTGTTCTACCCGTAAGCAATGACCACCTCTCATTTCTCCAACTATTTTGGTCTATTTTTGTGAAAGCAGTATTTTGTAGTTGTTTTCATATAACTTCTTTGTGTATGTAAGAAGGTAGATTCCAAGTATTTTATGCATTATATCCTTAATTTATATGGAATTTTTCTTTCTGCAGTTTCATGAATAATGTAAAGAAATGCTGATGATTTCTGAGGATTTACTTTATATTTTGCAGCTCTGCTGCAAAAAAAATAATTTTTAAAATTGATTTTAATTGACTTTTTTGGTTTTTCTAAGTGTGCCATGGCATCCCTTGTAAAACTCAAATTTTTGTTTCTCTTCTCATCATTATTCCCAGAATTTTTGTACTATTACTGCAGTACCATCTTTGTCTTATCCTTGGTCTTTATCGTAATTCCACTAGTTAAACCCTATTGTATATAATATTTCATTTTGGGTTTAGCTATTTTTATGATCCATTTATACCAACGTTTTTTAGTTTGTTTGTTTTTAGTCAGAAATGGGTGTTGAATTTTGTTATAAGCTTTTTCTGCATCTACTGATATGTACTTTTCATTAATGTGGTCAGTTATTTATAGTTTCCTAATATTAATGAATGCTGCATTACTTGTATGAATCCAAGTGAATCACTTTGAATGATCTTTTTGACATGTTAACTTAGCCTCTTTGCTGATATATTATTTTAAAATTTTGGCTCAAAGAAGGAATTTTATAGTATTTTTTATTTTTTAATTTAATAATGAAATTAATCAGACTACATAGAAACTCATCTTTTGGGGGTAATTTTAATTTATCCAACTGAATTCAATAAACATTTAGTAAGTGCCTATTATGTGCTAGATATTGTGTTAAGCTCTGGGGATACAATTAATAAAAAGACAAAAAAAAATTAAAGGAAGCTAGAAAGCCAGTAGAAGGGGGGAATACCAGGGATCATCTTTTTCTGTGGACTTGAAACCAGGAAGATCAGTAGATGCATAGTGTAGAAGTCCAGTTTCTGTCTACAAAAAAGAAAGACATTGAGAGGTGTTTACTTTTCCACTCTCCAGTTCTCCTAATCAAAGACTGAGGAAGGTGATGCCAATTAAGGCTGAAGTTAGCAGCATGGTAATGAGATTAGAGGTGATGAACCTAATTTAGTAGAGGTATTTTGTGCATAGAGTGGAACCTAGGCAGAGCCACTGAAGCTGATGCCAAATAGAGTGGTCGTTTATTCATGGTTGTTTAAATTCTCTATTTTAAGACATTAATCTGGATATTTTATATTTCAAAAGTATTCATCTATTTCATGTGCCATTAGTTTTATTTGCATATAGTTGGACAAAATGGTTTCTAATAATATTCTTTATTTCTAAATTCTTTTCATTTTTTATACTAGTAGTTTGCTTTATTCTTTTTAAAAAACAGATAAGTTAGGGATTTTACTGTTTTATATTTCTGAGCTCCTAATTTTATTTACTTCATTTATTCTTTCAATTATTGATGTTTAGTTGGAATTTTTTATATATTATGTAATACTGTTCTTAAAGGGGATTTTTTTTGTAAATGATTATTTTTTGTTTGTTTGTTTTAGATACATGCTCAATTTGGTTATCTGTTCTCTTTATCTCTTTTGTTAAAGAAAATGTTTAAACATCTAAAGGTTCTCATATTTTATCTATTTTCCCCAAATTTTGCTATGTTGTCTCAATAATTATATGTTTAAATTATGTTTCTATCATTTCTATGTTTTGTTTTTAATGTACCAAATTCTTTGGGATTAAAGTATTAAATACCCATTTTACTTTTAATTCTTTTTTCAAAGGCTCTTTATTGAGTATATATTTTATAGCACTTTGATCAAAAAAATATATATATATATACAATAGTACCACTTTTTTTGCTTTTACTCATGAGGTTTATAGTTGTTAATTTATTCTTAATTTTTATTAAAGTGCTTTGCACAGCTAAGAATAAGTATACTTCTTCCTACTCTCCTTCATTAATTTCCAGAAATCTATTTCATTTAAATTTTCTAAAATTTCACTGAAGTACTTAACTTCTTTCTTTTTTTGGCTAGATTTATCTTGTCTTTGATAACAGTACATTGCATTCATCCACTATCATAGTTTTTCAAGCTCATTAATTAACTTCTTAACTGATTCCTCTTACTAGGTTTTCTTTTCACTATTCTTAACTGCTATGAGGAGGTGTTGGAACATATAGAGATCAGTGACCTTTTTGCCCTTATCCTCTAAGAACTTGAAACAATAGGCCATACCCCAATATTTGGCTTTCCTCACAATTTTTTTCTCCTGGTTTTCTTACCTGTGTAACTGCTTCCCAGTCTCCTTTGCTAGATCCTTAGCATCAGTCAATGTCACTCAGTTCTCTGCCTTGGGACTATATATTCTCTCTCATGGTGATTTCCTCCATTTCCATAGGTTCAATTAGCATTTCTAGGTAGATTATTACAAAATCTATATATCCAGACCTAAATTTTCCCTTGAAATCCCTTTCTAAACTGTAGTGACCTGCTAAACACCTCCCCTTGGATTTTCTCTAAGCATCTCAAACTCAATCCATTCAACTTGGAATTGATGATATCCTTCACCCGTCCCCCTTAATGTTCTCCTTTGCCCAGCTTCCTCCAAGTCATCTCTGACTCATCTCTCATCTCCCATTCCTATCAGTTGTGCACTATGGTCAGTTGTGCCATACAGCTTTTACTTCCTTCTTTCCTTTTCTGTTCCCACCATCACCGTTCTATTTCAACACTCATTACCTCTTTTTTTTTTTGCTTTTTGGAGGGCAGTTGGGGTTAAGTGACTTGCCTAAGGTCACACGGCTAGTTTGTGTGTGTGTGTGTGTGTGTGTGTGTGTGTGTGTGTGTGTGTGTGTGTGTGTGTTAAGTGTCTGAGGCCGGATTTGAACTCAGGTACTCCTGACTCCAGGGCCGGTGCTCTATTCACTGCGCCACCTAGCTGCCCCCACACTCATTACCTCTTGCCTTGGAAATTATAACACTCTCTCAACTGTCCTCTCTGGGCCTTTTGATTCCCCAATCTATTCTTCACTTAACTAAAAAATAATAATCTTGTTAATCCACGGATCTAAGCATATCAATGTCCAGTTAAAAATCTTTCAGTAACTTCCCGCTAATCATAGGATAAACAAAAATTCCTCCATCTGTTCTCTAACACCTTTCACAGTCTAGTTCATCTTGCCTTTTTGGTGTGATTTCATATTATTGCCTTTTGCATTCTATTATGTCCAGTTCAACCATGTTACAAATCATTGCATAAATCTGGCAGATAGTCACCTGTCTCTATACAGATGAAAAAGCCTTCCTCCATCTCTGCATCTTGACTCTCCCTTAAGACTCAGGTCAGATGCTATCTTCTCTCTGAACCCTTCTCTGATTTCTTTGTTGTTACTGACATTTCCCATATTACACTTTATCCATTTGTATGTATATCATATACACACTCTGGCCCCCTTCCTATTAGTGTGATGTAAACTTCTAGAGGGCAGGCACAATTTCAGGTCTGTCCTCTTATCATACAAGTATCTAATACATTGCCTTTCTCATGGGTACCTAACAAATGCATTTTTAATTGAATTGAACAACGTCCCAAGGCAACCTATAGCTAGCAAAAGAACATGAATTCTGGAACCAAAGATCTAGATTAAAACCTTGTCTGTGATGTTTACTACCTGTGTGACCTTAGGGCCAAGTTACAGACCCTCTGGGCCTCAGTTTCCCTTTCTGTAAAATGAAGGTGTTGGACTCATATCCTGTGAGTCCCTTCCAGCTCTGGATCTTGGGTAAATATTGCATATGGCATCATTAATGATACATTTGATTGTAGGAGGTGATGGGACACTCACAGAAGAGAAAATGACGTTCTTTCTGGAAACCCAATTGCTCTCAACATATGCATACTATATGAATAAAGTGAAAAGGCAAAAGCTCATTGAATAGGTCTATGGAGGATTAATGGAATGCTCTGCATGAGAATTGCACAAAATTACAACAGGAATGGATGATGAGCTCCAGGGGTTATAGATCAGTCCTCCAACATGACATCCTTTGTTGCATTTGGAATTCTATTTGGTCTAAATACCTAAAGGAAAATAAATACACATAATCACACAATTATATGATAATCAAAATACACAATTATGTATGCTGAAGAGGTGTTGTTTATTATTTGGTGCATTAATTGTCTGAATAATTCTAGAGTTTGGCATTTCATTGGCTTGTTTTCTCATTGACATGTGTGTTTTTATTTCAGAAGCACACACCTGTCACTGTTGCTATACTTTGATTAACGGTAAAAAATGTTTTCCTTCTCATTGGATTTTGATTGACTTGCTATCTCTAAGAACACTCAGGAATGGTGGGAGCTTATTTCAATTTGATGAACTCTGATTGCACTCTCTGTGCACTGGTTCCTAATTAGTCCTATTCTTTTGAATTCCTATACTACTGAAATACCATTTATAGCTAGGGTCAAATGAAATAATAGATTTAAAGCACTCAAAGTTTTATCATGCTATAAAATATGTGACTATTATAAAAATTATTATTATTATCAGCGATAGTCAAGTTATTTCTACCTTAACACAAAAATTTATTTCATCATCATCATCATCATTGCTTTCATTATTACTATTATTTCTGAAATAAGAACATGAGAAAGAGTTAATATGCTAACAAGTCTGGAAAAGGCTATGTATTCTAGTCATCTCTAAACAGATTTTTGTTCTTTCTGAATCAGAAGTGGTATGATAGAAAGTAGAGGGAAAAACTTAAAAACTAAGAATTATATTTGATTTGGATGGGGAAAGAAAGTAACTAGTCTTTGCACTAATATGCAAATGTGCTCCACACCTCCTACTCACTGCAGCTGGAAGGTAATGAAGTGACCCAATTAATAGAAATATTCATGGGTGTGGCCAAGTAGAATGCATGATAAGAGGCTAGAAACCTAGCCAGAGATTAGGCTCTGTGAAAAACTAAACATATTTGTGAATACAAAATATCATATCTTGCTAACATTGTAGCCACTCTCCACTCATGACAAAGTTGTTTCTTTTCACTGCCTGCTTTTGTCTCTTTTGCTTAAGTGTTCTGCTAAATTCCCACCAAAGAGAGCACTGAGATTTTCTTATGAACCCAGAGATGAATAATGGCCTCCCTACAGACCTCTCCAGGCATACATCACCTCCAACTTACCCAGTCAAGAACCCTGGAGGTCAAGAGGGAAGGAGCCAGAAAAGGTTGGTTACATACCCAGATGTAAGTCAGTCCACATCCCAGATGTTTCCCTGGGGAGACTGGGAAGGGAAATTAAGTATCCCAAAGTCAAAGTACAAGAACAAAGAATTCTTAGGCAGTAACTAGGTGCAGAAATGCCTGAGACAAAAAACTGGTGAGAAACAGGCAACTGAGATTAATGTAGGAAGCTGATACTGTAAGAGCTTTCTGTGTCTTTGTGTCTTCTTTCTGTTTCCATGTGTTTCTCTCTCTCTATCTCTGCCTCTCTGTCTCTTTGTCTCTCTTCGTCTCCACCTTTTCTGTCTCTGTTCTTTCACTATAGTTGATGAATCTATTACTGAAAAGGGTAACAAAGAGCTAGTAAATCTGTTTTGGAGTCTCAAGTCTGCCACCAAGTAACTATGTGACCTTAAGAAAGTCCCCCCTGTGGCTGGGACTCTGTTCTAGGAAACCTTTTAACTGGCTCATGTCCCATGTGACAACAGCAGCAGCCCACTTGATGGTGCAAGGTGATACTGATTTAGGGATTTCTGACTGTAGGATGAAGGTTTAATTATGGACCAAGGTTCTGTGTGTGGCAGAATCTATTTCTTACTAAAACCATCATCCAGCAACTTTGGGGACAATCACCTACTTGAGTAGAAGACACATTGTCTTAAATGGAGAATATTATAATACTTTCTGCCTCCATGTTGGGAGAAATAGCTTTCTTTGCATGAGATCAAAAATGCTTGTAACCTCTTAACTGTCCTGTTAAAAGTTCATCTGCTCTTCTCTTTTTAACTTGTGAGGGGCCTTACTCTGCTCTCCCCGTCTTCAATGCCCCCTTCCACCTGCAACACCTACACACTCTTAAGATAATGGTAGCTTCTTCCAAGACCATTTTCAGTACAGTTATTAGCATCTGCACAAGACCGGCTGCCAATATTAAGACAAAAGTTACCTCCTAAGTTTACTGAATGTGTCATCCTTAGGCTAATTCTGAGAACTTGCAGAGCACAGGCCTCTGACTCTAATAAGAACCACCTAAGTGCATAAATCCACTGGGTCTTGAATGTGGATGAAATCCAAGCTACTTAAAGTATCAATCATGAATTCAGAATAATTATCTATAAGTTTATCCATTTCTAATTATGACAATGAACATTCACCAAACCTTCAAGGTCATATGAAGAAGAGAAATTTTGGTAAGTATCATCATAAACAAGGCTCTCCCCCAAAATAATTGCAAAAAAATTGTGGTTATTTAGTTGTGTCCAACTCTTCATGACCTCATTTGACCTTTTACGGGTAAGGATACAGGACTGGTTTGCCATTTCCTTCTCTAGCTCATTTTACAGATGAGGGAACTAAAGCATAAAAGGTTAACTTGTCCAGGTCCACACATCTAGCAAGTGTCTGAGGCCAGATTTGAACTCAGGAAACTGAGTCTTCCAGACTCTAGGCCTGGCACTCTACCCACTGTGCCATCTAGCTTCCCCATGTAAAAACAATTGGGCCTTAAATTTCACTCTGCCTCTGATTCTTATTTAATGTGCACCAAATTCTCATGTTCTAGCAACCTCCTCCATCCTCCTGGGACCTGGCTGACTACATTGTTCTTCAATATGCCCCACCTATGGACGCATAAACTACACACTTTACTTTCACTTTTTAGAGACAAAGTCATAACTATTACTACATGGCATTCCACTTAGAGAAAATTTGGGGAAAGAGCAAGGGAGACTAGTCACTTTTCAGGTCTTTGAAACTCTTCCCTTCATGTATCTAATCTATACAATTGGAAAGTTGATCCGGGGGGCAGAGCCAAGATGGCAGCTTTGAAGCAGCAAAGCTCCGCAGCTCCCACACAAGCATGCTAAAAAACTCATAAAATGGGACTCTAAACAGATTTTCAAGCTCCAAAACTCTCCAAAAGACAGAAAGCACATCTGTTGCTGAAGGCAGTGCAGCAGGCGGGGCTCTTCGCAGCAATCTGGGACCCGCGGCAGAAACCCCAGCCGGGTCAGGACCTGGGGCATCGGGCGAGGAGCCGTGTCTATAGGAGAGCAGATCGGTTGCACTGGAGGCACAGTTACCACATTTATCAGGCCAGAAGAAAAAAAGGCTAAGAGAAAGGTCAGCGGATTTTGCTAACTCAGAAGGAGAAGAGCAGGTCTGGCCAAATTGCTCCCAGGGCAAGGAAGCAGTGGGAGGCGGCT
>JAQQSW010006396.1:0-13958 GCA_028646575.1 Pseudocheirus occidentalis | reverse complement strand
CTTTTTTGCGTTTACCATTACATTGGTTTGTATCTTATTTTATTTTACATGCTAATATCATACTAGATCTCCAAGTAAATTTAACAAACTTTTATTTATCTTTGCTAATGGGGTTGGACTTGTCCATGGTAAATCAGAAACCTAACTTGGAGCCAATGACCTTCAAAATCCTCTCTACCAGCCTTTCAACTAAGGTTAATTAACAAAATTAATAACTTAATTTTTGTTTCTTATCATTTTACTGCCTTTATCTAAAAAAAAACTGAAACACACCTCCAAAAAAGTATATGGGAATGTGCAGATGCTAATTGGCATATAAGCACATAATTCACTCCTGAAAAATTTCTAAACATTACATGACAATTTATACATGAAATTCATTTCCCACATTGTTTACCAGGCCCCTCCTTAACTATTCAAACATATTGCCCCAGTAAATATTCATTAGGTCAGTAAAGTGTGGGAGTAAATGAGAGTAAATGAGGCATGAATAAGTCCTTAGTCAATGTAAAATATTATAGAGATTTGTGTCATTGAATAAAAGCAAATGTCACACAGGAAATACATTTGTAAGAATCAGTTATGTTGGGGGGGAACCTATGTTTTAAAAATAGAAAGTAGATAAGATTCAAGGCTATGATGGTCAAATCCAGTAGTAAAGGAATCCAGAGAGGGAATCAGCCTTTTGTGGGAAGAAGAGAAGAGGAGAGAGAAAAATCTATAGGCCATGTGACAACTTCGAAAGGTTAGAAGATGTGCAGATCCCATTGGCATTATGGTGGTACCCCTGGAACAGCAGTGGTTGATGGTAGAATCTACATTAGGAGCTGAGAGGCACACAAATAACAAACTAAACGAGGGAAAGGACTCCTTGAGGGATGCAGAAAAGTACATGTTATGGATTCTATAAAGGCATAGACCCTTGGAGCCTCAACAGAGAGCTTCATACAAGGGGAGCTTCATGAGGACTCAATAAAGGGAAAAAGCATTCCCAGTAATCAGGACTTAGGACTTACACCTTGGCCACACATGTACTCTATACATAAAATAGCCACCTTACTCCTAATTTTAGATCACCATCCTGGGGAACCTTTTGTACACAAAAAGAAAGTGTGATATGAGTTTTCAGCATGTTTGTTACTTGCTATCCTTGCTTTATCTACTTATTAAATACCCTTTCAATAAGTTCATTAAGTCTAGCTGACAATAAATGAAAAATACACTGGTTTGAGGCTCATGAGCAAGTGTTAGAAACTCCAGTCATCTCCAGTTGGCCCAGTGACCATGAGGAAGTAGTAGTTAACCACTCTCTTGGTCTGCCAATTTGAGGAGTAGGAAAAGTAGCCCTGGAGGAGGCTCTATGTAAATAGTTTCACTGTTACTCCACAGACTTTTGAAGGGTTATCCTTACTTCAGTCTTTCCAAAGTCTATCTATACCTCAACATAGGGGTCAACACGGGCCCAATCAAAGCAGCTAGGAGGTACAGTGAATAGAGGACAGAGCCTTGAAGTCAGGAAAACCCAACTTCCTGAGTTCAGATCTGGCCTCAGACACTTACTAGCTGTGTAACCCTAGGAAATCACTTAACCCCGTTTGCCTTAGTTTCCTCATCTGTAAAATAAACTGGAGAAGGAAATGGCAAACTGCTCTAGTGTTTTGTCAAGAAAAATGCCAAATGGGGTCACAAAAAATCAGGCATGACTAAAAATGACTCAACAACAACAAACCGTCTATTAAAGAAAGAGTTTTCTAGCCCTCATTTACCTCACGAATCTTCTTTATCTGAATTTCCATAGCACATAGTCAATATCAGAATCTACTACTTAATTGTAGACTGTCTTGTATAGTTTACTGATTGCTTCAAGTATATCTGTCTTCTTTCCCTATCTAAATAATAAATTTATTGACAGTAGAGCATTTTTTTCTTTTTTCTTCATAATCTTTCACACAGTGATGGGCACATAGTAGATAAACAAAAAACAATTGTTAATAAACATAGTAAATCCTCAAAGCAGTTTTCTTATAGTGAAGCCAAAGAAAATTCCTAACTTATGCTTCCTATTTGCACACCATTCACTGATCATTTAGTCAGATGATCATGAATGAGTTAACCAGAATAACCACACATGTCAACTGATTACCAAAAAAAAAATCCTACTATCTTTATTTTCTTTGTCTTATGGATAAAAAATACACTACATCAGTTAGCATAGCTTGGTCCTACAAAGTTTTCTTAAATTTTGGTCCTTCTAATATTAAGCATGATCCTAATTACAAAACTCAAGATTCCTTTCTTACAGGTAAATGAAATTCAGAGATGACCAACTTGCAGAGAAAAATCTGAGTATATGTATTCTCAGGATATAATATACATTTGACCAATATTAATAGCAGACTTAAAAAGTTTACATACTATTTTTTCCATTAGTCATCACTAGCATCACCCACTGCGTTAACTATAACAGTTTAGTTGTTCAAGAATATCCATCACCAGTAGGTACTCTGCAATACAACATTTGCTTGTTTTGTTGTTCAATCATTTCAGTTGTGTCTTTGTGACACCATTTGGGATTTTATTGCCAATGATACTAAAGTGGTTTGCCATTCCCTTCTCTCACTCATTTTATAGATGAGGAACTGAGGCAAAAAGCAATAAGTGACTTGCTTGAGGTCACACAGCTAGTAAGTGTCTAACAGATTTTAACTCAGGAAGATAAGTCTTTCTGATTTCCGTCCTGGCACTCTATCCACTATAACACCTAACTTCCCTTTGCATGTTTATTCCATGGAAATTAATTATCAAAGTTGCTGAACAGGCATGTGAGCTTCACAATTTTTTTAAAAGTTCTTCATGTAAAAATGATATCCTTGGAGAGGAATCATATTTATTAAAAGGACATAATTGCACTAAAATTGCAATTCTTCTCAAATATGGACACTATTTAAATTCTTGTTCTTATTTCAAGGTGAATTTGGAGAAGTTTGCAGTGGACGTTTGAAAACACCAGGGAAAAGAGAGATACCAGTTGCTATCAAAACCTTGAAAGGTGGTTACATGGACAGGCAAAGAAGGGATTTTCTAAGAGAAGCTAGTATCATGGGACAATTTGACCATCCAAATATCATTCGCCTGGAAGGTATTGTCACAAAAAGTAAGTTATTGTTCATTTTTTAATCAGTTCTTTTGTATGCTAAGTCTGTGTTTGAATTAAAAATTAAATAATAACACTGTTTTTAGGGGAATGCTTGAGTTCTTAACTATTGCTAATCAATTCTCCTTTCCTTGAGATTATCAGCAAAGGTTTGAATATCAGGCTGTGAAATTTCCTTCAGAATATGACTCCTATCTCCCAGAAATAAATTAATTTGCCTAGGTCATCAAACAACCTTGAAGTGATATTAACCATAAGTCTCTTCCAACTTAATTTGAAGTGACAAACCAAAAGTAAAGGTCTCTGCCCTTGATCCCAATTGTTTGAGCTGTTTACTCCTTTCAGAGCACTTTTAAAAAGGAAAATGTCTAAATACTGTACATTATTAATGTAAAACACAGCAATGAAGAAAAATAATCATCTTTGAGTATCTAAAGGTTCCCAAACTTCCCAAACACTCCCTTTTAAAAGAAAAAATTACTCAGCACCCCCACAGAAATCAACTTTCTTTAACCCTTTATTTTTTAAAATTTGCATCATCTCAAAAATTTATTAAAAAATTTTAATGATGCATCTTAGATTTTATAATTTGTTGTAAATTTGTGAGGGTTTTTCCTGCATTGAAATTTTGATAATGCAAAACTGTGTCATGTAACCATATAGGATTTTATTGTAAATTAAGTCATTATTTTCACATATTCCTGCCAATGAATGCTAGACTTCCCAACAATGTGCAGCATGCTTGCCTGACTGCCAATACTTACTTGTTAAGGCCTGCTAGCAGACTTGACCACTGATTGGTTATAACTTGCAGTTTGCATGTTTATTTGGAAAATAATATAATCATTACTAATTTAACTCTGCTACACAACAGATGAAATATGTCTGAACGGTTCTTCAAAATTTTCTTTTCTTCTCTTCTTATACTCCTACTGCTCCCTTATTTTTATTTAATGTTCCCCAGTTGCACCTAAGGCTACTACTACTTCCCTGGTTCATTGCAGTGGCCCCCAGGGGGCAGTATTACCCACTTTGGGAACCTCTGAAAGTACTGGAGCACTTTTTAAGTAAAAGATTTCCAATGATAATGTTTTTATTATCCCATCCCCAAAAATGCCTTTAGAAAGTCAAATTAGAACTACAATGACATTATTTAGAATGTAAGGAAGGAACCTTATTTTATATCAAAATAAAAATCCCATCTTCATAGGTTGGATGGAAACCAAGATCATACCATTAAAATTACTTTTCTGGAAAACTTAAAATTAGTCATTTATTCTAAGAATTTAATTTTTTAATATTTCATTCTACTGAAATCATTAAGAAATAGTAAATACACCAGTGTTCTTCCTCTTTTGCTCTATTAAGATGTACCCCAAAATGTAATACAATTTACATAAAGGTTCATGATTATCCTTTAAATCTCCTTCAGTCTATATTAACTGACATCTCCATTAAAAGAGTATTGGGGGGATGGGAGGAGAACAAGATGTTGCTCTCTTACTATGTTACTATGTTCTTAGAGTAGGAATGTTCTATCCAAGTGTCAGAAGTCCATTCATCCCTTCTGTGACCTGATATATGCATGCCAGTGAACAAAATGCATTCCTGTAGTCCTTCTATTTCCTCTTTTGAATTTAACAAATATATTTCATAACAAACCTCAAAGATTCTTTGAAAGAAAATTCATTTCAAAAGTATTATTGTTGCTATTGAGTTGTTTCGGTTGTATCTGACTCTTCATAACCCTATTCGTTGTTTTCTTGGAAAAGATACCACAGAGATTTCTTATTTCCTTATTCAGCTCATTTTACAGATAAGGAAACTAAGGCAAACAGAGTAAAGTGAATTGCCCAGGATCACACAACCAGTAAGTGGCTAAGGCTAGATTTGAGCTCAGAAAGATGAGTGGTCCTGACTCCAGACCCAGCACTCTATCTGCTGTGCCACCTAAATGCCCTTAAAGTGTGTAAAGTGACTTAAAAATAGAAGAGCTGGTTAAGTAACCTTGATTCTCCCTGAGAATGTGGAAGTTCCAAAGGGAAAAAAATTCCACTTACCCTACATTACTTCACTTTTATGACTGTGAGTCATAAAAATTAAAAGATCCATTTTATCTTGGATTGTTAAAACCTTAAATGCAGTGCTAAGTGATGGCTTTTTGGGTATCTGAAAGAGTCTAGAAGCTTGAACTGTTATATGCATTACTGATCATCTTTTTTTAAACCTGTTCATTTCTTATAAAATCTATTAAGCAAAAACCCTATTACATTGCAGTGGTATATATCCTGCCTTTTGTATCAAAGTTTTAAATTGTTAGCATGATACATAGAAAAAAGGAAGACAATTGGGATATCGGAATATATCCTAATTTTACAGGATTTTATTTAGCACACGGTTTCCCAAAAGTCTTAGTGCAGTACTGAAGCTCAAGGCTAAAGTCAAGGAGCTTAGGGTGGTTCAGGGTGTAGGGCCAATGGACCTTTTCATCAGAATTGCTGAGGATCCCTCCAGACTGGAATGTTTCTGAAAAAGCTTTGTTGGGACTTGAAGTTTACAACTGCATGAACAGCACTAAGACTTTTAGGACATCTTATACAGAGAGATAGGGATGTGCATACATATGAGAAAGAATATCAAACATAGAGAAACACTATTATCACTGCAATGATTCAGTTTAATTGCTTATTAAAAAAACCACTCTCATACTTCCTTATTGGTAATTAAGCAGAAAAAAAAAAGAAAAAATGTCCTTCAAATATGTCACTTAAAATGTTTGGTTATGAGCTTTGTTGAGGCATTAACAGCCATTTTTAAGGGAGGTCAGAAGTCATGTGTGTATTTATGCTTGAAATTTCTAGGAACAAGCATTGAGCCCTTAATTTTAAGGTTTATGGAAGCTTTATGGTCTCTATTTTCCTCCTTTGCTAATTTTTATGACTCACAGTTTCTAAAACAATTCTGGACACATAATAGACATATACCAAAAGACTATTAATAGTAATTTGTCCATTTCTGTAAGCCATTACTATCTGCCAAGGGCAAATCAAGATTCCTTTTGTAAAGGTTTCTAAAAAGAAGGTAATAAATATACATACATACATATATACATACATACATGCATATGTAATATGTACTTGTGTATTTATATGTGTGTGCAAGCATGCCCTGTAATAGAGTTTTCAAAATTACACCAATTTTTAATTGAATTTATTGATAATGTCATTGTGACCAAAGTAAGAGCAAGTTTAAAATAGAAAGGCAGCAAAAAAGTAAATGAGTCATTCCCATAAATGTACGGAAATTGTTCCAAGATTGCCTTAAGTAGTGAAGAGATAGATAACAATTAGTGTTCCCTAAAAACTACACCATTCTACAAAGGACATATTTATATATAGGCCTAAAGACAGAGAAAATAAATACATGATTGTTCAGCTGAGGGCAAATGCAAAATTGTAGATATGAATCTGTATGCAGTCATTATGAATTGTTAATAATTTTTTGTCTTGTATATCTAATCACTGAAAGATCAATGCCATCAAGTTTCAGAGAACAGACTGCAGACTCTCGCAAACAGAAAGCTAATTGCTTTCATTTTAAGGTTGACAGTAAAATGATTATGCACTGAATTATATTAAAACTGAAACTGATAAAAGTTGAATCTATTTATTTGATAGCCATCACAGTTCCATTAACGCTAAAGCCATAGCTGATATAAAAGTAGAAAAGCAGAGCTATAAGAATAAGCTTGGCAAATACTTTTCCACAAGAAACAGACAGAAGCCATCAAGTATGGTACAGACTTATTAGCCATTACTGGCATATATGGTAGCAATTTATAAGTAGTAATGTGCTCAACAATGCCATTAGCTATGTAACAAGAAAGAGAAAAAGCATTGGGCTTCCGCAAAAAAGATGAAAGCTGTGATTTCAATGATGCAGGAACACATCCCTGTAGCTACAATCATCAATATAACAGAGCAGTTTGGAGCTCCTTCCCTAGGGTCTAGCCCAGAAGTGTATACACAAACATACACACACACACACACACACACACACTCCATTTCATTCTTTGTATATCTTATATCTAATATATTATGTTTGATATTACATATATATGTATGTGTATATCTATACACATATATACCTATATATTATTTAACTATATATTTACTTAGCCAAATGCCCAATACATAATAAGTGTCGAGTGTTAAATAAATGATTTTTCTGTCATCTATTCTTAATCCTTGGAAGAGCCAAAAGAGGAATAATTGAGTAGCTACCATGTACACCTTAAAGCTACACTGGTACTAATTAAATGTAACTGTTTTGACCATATTCCAACTGAATCTAATTGACTGCTTTCTATTACTAGACTGTGAAATCGTCAATCATTACCCTCCTCCAAAACTGAGCAGTCCCAATGCTTTTGTGGGTCATTTAAAGCAATAGCAAGTGCTCTCTTTTTTTTTTCCAAACCTTGTTTAAGCAATCCAGATTGCTGTGTGGGACCTTCAAGGAACTATAGCATGACCACATAAAACTTAGGTATGACTATTGATTGCAGTCAATAAATTGGGAGAATGGAAAGTAGAGAAGGAAATGCCAGAGGTGAGGTTAAGAGGCATTGCCCAGGTGCAGTAACAACAGCTTTTCTAGTGTCAGAATCTTAAGCTTAAATGTATTTTGGTGATTGGGCAACTTTAATACAGTTCCTCAGGATTTCAACCATCTTCTCTAGTTGCTATGTTTCCTGCCTTTTCCAATCAATTATAAATACACCTGAAGAAGTTACCCACAACTGATGGAAAGAGTTGTCACAGAACCATTCTGACCATGTCATCATCCCCTCTCACTCAATAACTCCAGCGGCACTCTATCACATCCAGAATCTAATACAAAATCCTCTGTTTGGTATTCAAAGCCCTTCAGAATCTACCCCCCTTCTTACCATTCCAGCCTTCTTACACCTTACTCCTTGTCACATACTTTTTCACCCAGTGGCACTGGTTTCCTTGCTGTTTCATGAACAAGACAAGTTATCTCTTGGCTCTTGGCATTTTCCCAGACTGTCCAACATGCCTGAATATTCTTCTTCCTCAGCTCTATGTATTCACCTACCTGTCTTCCTTTAAAAAACTAAAATCCCATCTTCCACAGAAAGCTTTCCCCAACCCCAATTAATTCTAGTCCTTTACCTCTGATATTTCCACAAATACACACAATGTATATGTACAGGTATGTATATACAATTACATTTACATTTACACATCTTCCTTGGTATGTATTTGTTTTCATGCTGTCATTCCCATCTGGTTGCAATCTTCTTAAGGACAGGGACTGTCTTTTGTCTTTTTTTGTATACCCAACCCTTAGCAAAATACCTGGCAAATAGTAGGTACTTAATAAATGTGTGTTGATTGATTAATTGATATCCCCATTATCCCAACCCATTTGTATTTTACTTCAGAGTAAACAAGTCAGGAACAGGGTTGAGAGAATCAAGAAGCAATAATAAGACAGGTTCGCAGTATAGTTCATTTTTTGTGACTAAAGGAGGAGAAACTCAGGTAAAATGTAATGAATACTTTTAAGTTTACTCATATTTCCACATTTGAACGAATATGTGATCTCATCAAAATGGTTATTTCTTCCCATGGAGTAGATTGAAGCCCACTCAGCTTTATAATGATTTGCAAATCTTATTCACATTTTTCCATAGCTCCTCCACAAATAAAGGAATGTTTTGAAAGACAGGTAAATATGCCTCTGAATATTCAAAGATGTACAAAGTGTCAGGATTATGTGTGAACATATATGTTCACATTCATTTTAAGTTCATTCCACCTATGAAAATCAAGTTATGAAACAGTTAAATTTAAGAGTAATCATTCACTTAATGGATGTTCTTAAATATTTAAAATGAAAATAGATTTACATGTGATGGTTTAGAAATGTGGCTATTAAATACATAGAGTCACCTATACTTGAGTAAATGGAATAGGTGAATGCAAGTGTAAAGTACATGAAAAATTTTTACTGAGAAGACATGAAAAGATAAGGAAGGGAAGTAAGGAAGGTAAAGGCAGAATTTAGTAAGGTCCCTTTCTTCCTACCCATCAATCACTGTCCCATTGTTTTTGCTTTCTCTTTGTAGTTTCTAACATACGATGATGAATGCCTCTTATGCCTGCCTTGCTATAGTCCCAGTACCTTCTCAAAACTGCTCTTTGAAATAATTTCTTACCATTTAAGCATCAATATGTTATGAGATAAGAAGAAATGTTCAAATCTGACCTCAAAAAATTACTGACTATGTGACCCTGGGCAAGTCACTTAACCCTGTTTTTCTTAGTTTCCTTATCTTTAAAATGAGTTGGAGGAGGAAATGGAAAACCACTTCAGTAAATTTGCTGAGAGAACCACAAATGGGATCACAAAAAGTTGGACACAATTGAAACAAAAGTATTGAGTGGAATCACATCACACTGCATTATACCCACTGTTTCATATCTCTTTACACCAGTGGTTCTCAACCTTCCTAATGCTGCCACCCTTTAATATTTGTATGTGGGCATATCTGCATGGAGGCGGACCTCCCTGGAGAAGGATAGAGGAGTGGTGTCTCAGTCCTTAAGACCACTGGAAATATGTGTTTTCCAATGGTCCTAGGTGACCCCTGTGAAAGGGTCATTCAACCCCCAAAGGGGTAGCACGACCCACAGGTTGAGAACTACTGCTTTACATGATTATAAAACCCTTGAAGGAAGGGACTATGTCTTCTCTCTATATTGATTTCTCTAAGACTTGGTATGATGTTCTTTGTATAGAAAATGCTTAGGAAATGTTTAATTGACTGAGTAATTTATACTGAATTTAGGATCAGAGGACCTGCATTTGAATCCTGACTTTTCTTTTTACTACCCAGAGAATCTTTGGCAAGTCATGTACTGCCTGAGCCTGTTTTTAATATGTAAAATGAATGTTTTGGATGAAGCAATTTCTGGTGTCCTTCCATCTCTTAATGAAATTTACTTTGGAAGTAAAATGAGTACATTCTATCATAAATGGAAGCAGTTGCATTTAGAAGATACAAACTAGAAAACACAATCAAATCTCTAGAAGAGATTTGAGTCCCAATTATTCATATTCAAGCAAGCAGCCAAGAAATATTTATAAAGCACATATTATGTTCTAGGCACTCTGGTAAGTGCTGGGGAAACAAATAAAGAGTGAAAATGTATCTTACCTAAAGGACCTTACATTGTACTGGGGGAGACAAAATGGCACTGAGCCACATTAGATCAGTAGCTAGGTGGGCAGTGGACAGAATACTGAACATAGAATCAGGAAAATTTGAGTTCAAATCTGGTTCCAAAGGCTTGTATGATCTTGGGTCAGTAACAACCTGTATTTGCCTCAGTTTCCTCAACTGTAATAGAGGACTAATAATAGGATCCTTCCTTGCAAAGTTGTTGTGAGGATCAAATATTGGTAAAGAGCTTAACACAGCACTGAAAATGTAGTAGGAACTATAGAATTGCTAGTAATGATGAACATGATGATGTTATCAGTAAAGATCTCCTGCAGAGATGGTCCTTGGCATGAGTCTTAAAGGACCCGAGGAATGGTAAGATGTAGAGGGGAGGGGGGAGAGCATTCCAGACATGGCAGCCAATACATAGGCATAGATACCTGATACAGCTAATATTTATATAGTGCTTACAATGGGCCAGGCACTGTGCCAAGTGCTTTACAGTTATTCTCATTTGACCCTCACAACAGCCCTGAGAGGTAGGTAGCATGAGAGTTGGAAGAACTTACTTCATGGATGAGTACCAGAAAGTAAGGCAGCATCACTGGACCATAGAATGCATGTGTAAGAAAACTTGAAAAATGGGAAGAGACAAGCTCATGCAGAGATTCCAGTGCTAGACAGAGGGCAATGTCTGACACTAGAGGCAATATGTGGCCACAGAAGTTTATTGAGTGAGAAGGTGACATGATCAGATTTTACGAAAATTAGGATTTTAAGAATATCACTTTGATATCTTCTAAAGTCAAGCATAAGCAGCTTTCCAGAGGATTGCTGCTATGAACAGCTTCAAGATCCTGACTACACAATATAGTGAACTCTCTTATTTATTCAGTAACAAACATTCACAGAATTCACAAACATTCACAGAAATTACAGTACAGCACTCACAAAGTAACAACTTATCATTAAAATGGCCACAGTAGTTTTCATCAAAGTGATCACATAGTTTTAAACAAAAGATAACATTCATTTAGTAACACAATCATTTAGTAAGTTCTTGATTCAATCTTCCTTAAGGAGGCAAGCCTCTTTAATTAACACAAAGTACAAAGGTCAAAGTTCTCCACCCCTAGGTCACATTGTCTCAGTCTCTTCAATCAAAAATTCCTCTTTCTTCTTAATTGGAAAAGTCCTTAACTCAATCACCTAAACATAAAAGTCAGAGTTTTCCACCCCTAGGCCACAGTAAGTCCTCAGCAGCTCTCAGAAGAACTCGTGCTACCACAAGTTCTATTCTCAAAAACTTCTCTCTTCTTATATCTCAGTTCTTCTCAGTTCTCAGTTCAATTCTCAGTTCTATCCTCAATTCTTAGCTCCTCAGGTTCCACACTGCTTGCTCTCAGAAGTTCTGGCTCTCTAGCTTGTGCTTTTCTTAATATAAGGTATTAACTCCTCACTGTTCCAGCTCCTTCCTATCACATCAGCAAGTCCATCTCACTGTGGGATTCACAAGTTCTGGGTCTTAATACTTGACACACAAGGTACCTGTTTGATTGCAAATACAAGAGGCAGAGAAGATCATCAGATTACCATTACCATTACCAACGAAGTGGCCAGGAACTAGTTAAGATATGGACTCAAGACAGGAGTCAAGAAACTAGCCAGGAAACAGTTAAGTGAAACTTTTTGAAATTAGAAATCAGCAAGCCTTATGGACTCAAGATGAACTTGAGCTAGAAGTCAGTAAAGCAGCCTGAACAGGCCTAAGCATGAGTTTGGATAATTTGTCTTTCCTATGTGCTCAAGTCTTCATGCCCCATGCCCACTTCCCCATCAATCAATACTGAACTAATCACACTCCCTTGGTTACAGAAAACAGATGACTTGCACCTGGATACCAATTAGTTTTAGTAACAAATTATGTTGTTAGAAACCCAACTAAGATGAATGGTATATAAGATCCTGCACTTCTGTGTTGCTTTGCTGTTTCTCATTGGCATGGAGACAGCTGCCAATTGGCTAACAAAAGAACTGAACTGAGAAATGAGAAGAACTGAGAAGAGTATTGAGAAGTACTGAGATATGAGAAGAGAGAAGTTTTTGAGAATAGAACTTGTGGTGGCAGGAGTTCTTCTGAGGGCTGCTGAGGACTTACTGTGGCCTAGGGGTGGAAAGGAGCTTTAAAGCTCCTTAAAACTTTTATTTGGACTCTGTGGTCACTGTTAAAACTTGCCATTTCACCATTACATATCTGAGGGTAGTATGAATCAGAATATAGATATTAGCCAGGGAGACCAAGTAGGAAGCTACTTCAATGGTCCATAGAAGAATTGGACAAAAGGGGATGTGTGGCGTAGATGTTGAGTAAATAGAAATGACAAGATTTGACAAATTGGTTATATACGTAGAGTGAGTGGGGATGAATAGTTGAGGAGAACACCAAAGTCAAGAACTGTAACACCATGCACCAGCAGATTCCCAAAAGAATGCTACTGTGAGCAGCTTTTAAGATTCAGATTACATAGTATAGCGAACACTCTGTTTATTCCATTACAAATCAAGGTAAACATTCACAATATATTATTCACAACATTGCATCTTATCACAGAAAGTCACAATATAGTATCCATAGCAGCTTAACATTAGAATGGCCACACAGTTTTCACCACAGTGGCCACAATATTTAGAAAAAGGAACAAAAGAATAATCATCTGGTTTCCCTAAGGAGGAAACCCTCCTCACTTAATCAATCAGTCAATTCACAATATATCAATCTTCCATTCATGGGGCAACCATTAACTTAATCAGTTGCTAATCTAGATTCACAATTACTAAATATCATTAATCACTAGTACAATCATTGTAAAACCACATAAACTCTCCACCCCACAGTGTCCAGCAAACTTCAGTTTCTTCAAAGGGAGGCATTTGCTTCATCTTGACTCAGAGTGGTCTCTCTGATTCCCTGGATTACCTTCCATGGTCCCAGCTCCCTCCTGAATCCACCAAATAATCACCTGGATTCAGAAGCAGACAGCTGCCAGGTTTTCATCCAGGCCTCAGAGGTAGACAGCTCCCAGGTCCTTTTCCAGTCCTCAGGGCATTCCCTTGCACACACTGAAGTTCACAGGGTCCAGCATGTCTCAAACCCTTCACCACTTCTCTTGCCTGGAACTCAAGGATCAGCCAAGCCATGAACAAAGTCTTATCCTGGTCATGCTTCTTCAGTCCTCCAGCAGTTCAGCTGGCCCTAGGAGCCAGAAGGAATATAGGCCTTCTGGGGGGGCTTCACTAGATTCATGTCTCAGGAAAACTCCATCTCATTTCTCAGTCAGCTTCCAGATGCTGGGAGAGAAACTCTCTCCCTCTCTCTTTTTCTCCTTCTCCCTCTCCCTTTCTCTCTCCCTCTCTCTCTCTCTCTCTCTCTCTCTCTCTCTTTCTCTCTCTGTCTCTGTCTCTCTTTTTCTCTGTCTCTCTGACTCTGTCTCTGTCTCTTTCTCTCTCTTTTTCTCTGTCTCTGTCTCTGTCTCTCTGTCTCTCTCTCTC
>JAQQSW010006395.1:0-13958 GCA_028646575.1 Pseudocheirus occidentalis | reverse complement strand
AGCTGCTAACACAGGTTCTTAGATTTGCTTTTCTAAAGGAAAGCAACTTAAAGTGGGTTAACAATCTTTCTTTAATCAAAGAAACATATCATTTACCTAGTTCAGGGGGAAAAGTCAGCACCCTGAACTCCAGAGAATACAAACCCAAGTTGCAGGCAAAAGTTACAAGCAGACCAAGAAACAGATCAGCAGATGGGCTTCGAACCATCTGACCATCACATCCATTTCCTATTCAATTTATCAGAGAGGGAAGCATCAACATCTGGGTTTTTCAAAGCCAGGGGGGCTCAATGGCTTCCCAGAGTCTCATCTGGCCAAATCACACAAATCTTCTCAAAGTGAGCCCCAAAGGAAACCTCACATCAGGGCATATATATAGGCTTCTCCTGAGTCAGAGAATGTCACAGCCCTCTTGACCCACTGTCCAATTACAAAGTAACAAAGTGTGGCCATTCCCAAAAAACAAGCCTCTGGCCACAGGCTCCAGGTGACTACATTCAGTCTATTAGGGGGCAGAGTATACTTTCAAATCAGGGAACCTTCTTGGAGCCACCTAAGCAAAGGGGCTAGGGGCAGGAAAGAGCTTCAGATTCCCATTACAATCACCTACCCAGCAAAATTGAGTATAATGTTCCAGGGGAAAATATGGTCATTCAATGAAGTGGAAGATGTTGAAGCATTCTTGCTGTAAAAACCAGAACTGAAAAGAAAATTTGAAACTCAAATACAAGAAGGATGAGAAGGTAAACATGGAAAAGAAATCATAAGGAACATATCAATGTTGAACTATTTATATGCCAACATGGAAAAATAATAATTGTAACTTATGAAACTTTTATCAGTATTAGGATGGGTGAAGGGAGTACATATGTGTATGTGTGTGTGTATATATATATATATATATATATATGTACACACACACACACATATATATATACACAGACACATATGCACATATGTCTATGTCTATATAGGAGGGCATATATATGTATATGAATACATATCTGAGTATGTATATATATATGTGTGTGTGTGTGTGTACATAGAGGGAACAGGATCTATTGAATAGGAGGGGGTACTTTAAATGGTGAAATTGTGAGGTGAGAGAGGAGTGGAATGAGGGGTGATGGGGAGAGATGGAGTGGGGTTGGTCGTCTTGCGTAGAAGAGGCAAATGATAACAGTTACAGTGGAGGAGAGGAGCAGGGCAGCAAGGGGAGGGTGTCATCCTTGGCTCTCATTTAATTTGGCTTAGGGAAAGAATGACAAAAACTCTAAACTGGTTGTCTTTCCACACAGGGGAGTCAGAGGGATGGGGATAAGAGGGGTGATGGTGGAAGGGGGTGCAGTGCAGGGAGGGTTGCTGGAGGTGCACACTCCTGTAAAGGGACAGGGACAGCGTGGAGAACAGAACAAGGAGAGGGCAGGATTGGAGGGAGGGACATGTAGTGAGTCTCTCACAGTATGTCCATTGTGGAGATGTTCTGTGTGGCTACATGTGTACAGCCTGTATTGAATTGCTTTTCTTTCCAGTGGGTCTGGGCGACAAAGGAGGAGGGGAAGTATCTGGAATTTAAAGTTCTATATTCAAATGTATAAAAAAACTTATATGTGTGTGTGTACATATTCATATACATTATTATTATTAGCTACATGCAACTGGGAATTAAAGTGTGCAGGCACTGGGGTGGGGAAATCTATCTTGCCCTATCAGAGGGTCAGAGGAGCGATCTGGGAAGATGTGGGGGAGAGCAGATTGGGGGAGGGGGTATGCAGTGGGATGGCTGGTTGGGGGTGGTGGGTGGGGGAAAATGGGGAGAAAATTTGTAACTCAAAATCTCATGGAAATGAATGATGTAAACAACAAAATAAATAAATTTTTAAAGATGTCTCATTCTGCATCTTGAATCCAAGTTTTAGTTGGGAGATGACTTATTGGTGCAATCATTGTGGAAAGCAAACTGAGCCTGTTTGTCAATAATAAAAATTATACACACATATACTCACATATTGTCAGCACATATGATCACCTCAATATGTTTCATGTCACTGAGGCATTAAGAATAAATTTGAATGAACCTTTCTAAGGTAGGTGAGCTTTAAAGTGGTTTTGAAGAATCAAAAGGAACTGATTGGTTGAGAGAGGCCTTGTTTGTTCACTAGCAGGGAAATTGCCAAATCCTTTGGATCTATGGTAGCAAAGAGTATGACTTATAAGAGCTTGTAGGGAAGAAAATGAAGAATTGAAAAGAGGTTGTGCAAACATCTGGCTCTAAGAGATGAAGGACTCTAATCTTGCTATTTCTCAAAAATAATGATATCCCTCCTTCTCTCTACCCAATCCACCATCTGCCTGCCAGTCTCCCACTATGTCCTTAATCCATATAAAAGTAGAGAAATTATGCAGAATTAGATGGAACTGAGAAGAAATCAATGACTGCCAATAGGTTTGGTTGTGTTCATTTGACCTCAGAAAGTAAATCAGGCCTTTGATAAGAGGGGGTGGAATGGCTCCTGAGGCCCAGTATCAGATATCTGTCACCTGATTGTTCACCTAATCATGTCAGTGTTAGTTTGAGTTGCTTTTCTGCCTTACTAGTAATTGAATTTACATTTTTTGACTTATAGAATCCCCTTGAACATTGGTTTTTTGTGTATGTGTGAACATAAGACCAAGAGGAATTACCAGTTGGAAGAATGCCATGGTAACCCAATTAACATATGTGTTTCTCTTAAGCTACTCACAATTCTAAATAATTGTTTGCACAATATTTTAAATATATACTTTAAATGGTGCTGCTGAATAAGTGCTGAATTTGGATGAGTTAGGTCAGGGTTCAAATTCTTGTTATGCCACTTACTGCGTGTATAATATTAAGATACTTTATTCCTTCATCCTTCAGTTTCACCATATGCAAAATAAGCGAGACAATTAGATGACTTTTGCCATCCTTTTCTGTTCCAAATCTCTGAACCTATGATCTTTGGCAGCCCAATTATTCTCTTAGTCTCAGCTTTCTTGTAATGGCCATAAGTAGAGTAGCATCTAATTCACAGCATTTTTGGATGAAGTGAGATAATGTATAAAGTAAGAGATAAAATACCTTGCAAACTTTAAAGCTTAAAAAATGTTATCTCTTCTTGCTTTTCTTATTTCTGTAATAGTAGTTGGGTACTTGTTTTTCTATTTATAAATTGTTTATATCCCACCTATGCTCCAGATTCCTTCTTTCTGTATCATCTATCCTTTATTGTCCCAGTTCTAGGACGTCACCTCTCCTGCCATTCCTATGGCTTGCATATTCCAGGCTACAAACTTCCCATTGCCAAGAAGATTTATGTTCCTCTACCACTGACTTCAGAGGTAGCAGAACTAATCATACCCACCTCAGCAAGATCCCATCCACGTTGTAAAACTCCTGAAAATCCCTTGATGTAGGGGCTGATCTGAATTTCTATGAAGATGGGCCCAGGAATTTTAATATTTTAACAAGAGAAAACTGTGTGTAAAAACGGGTGAAGTCCTAGGTAAATCCTCTGTAAGACCATTGTGGGATCTTAGTAACATAGACTGAGATATGTCATCTCTGGTGCTATTTGTCAATCCCCTCATTTCACCCTTAAAGAATCTGAAGCACAATGTCATTAAGGGACTTGTTCAAAGATCCAAAGTTAGTAAATTTGAGAGGAGGATTTTTTTTTTAACAAACCAGGGTTCTTCCTCCTGTCATCTTCTGAACAGCACCATGCCAGAGGTACCTGGCCCCATCTGTGTTTAGATCCTTTGCATGCTTTCCTTTGTCTAGTCCTGACCCCAGCATATGGGAGTGATGTGCTATATTAATTTTGGAGGAATCAGTCATGGTTTCAAAAGCATATGCTTCCTTAATCTCTTTTCCTGTTGTGTCTGCTCCCATTCCCCTTAATTTAGCATCCTCAAAAAGTCTACAGGGCTTCATTGGAGATACCACTCTATGCTCCATTGGGTCCTACCAATTAAGTCCTGGAGACTTCTTTGAATATACCAAATAAAAGGCTTTTCTCTTTTTCAGTTTTCTTTGATTCAGTCTAATTTCCCCACAAATCCCTTTTAAGTTCTAGCCAAAGGTCCCAAGATTCTGGAATCCACTCAGGCCCAGGGATCAAAATGACAGACATAGCTGTATTCTATAAGCAGCATGCATTATTACTGTTGTTTTTGTTCTTATTGTTCAGTCATTTACAGTTGTCTCTGGTTCTTTTTAACCCCATTTGGAATGATTTTCTATAGGAGGAAACCGAGGCAAACAGGAGTGACTTGCCCAGAGTTACAGAACTAGTGTCTGAGGCTAGTTTACCCCACGTAAGACAAGGCCCAGCACTCTATCTGCCAAACCACCTAATTTCCTGATATTAGACTCAGTGCTCTGTCCACTGCAGCACCTGTGGCCTCAATCTAGGAATTTCTTGGACAATTTAGAGTATTTCACATTTAGATTTCACTTTATAACTTATAAAACAGATTTTCCTCAGACCATCTTGATGGTAATAAAACCCTACAGCTTTTTAGAAAGCTAAAGTTCTTTGGAGAGAAAGGCAAAAAGTGTGTCTAGTTCAGCTGGTGCAAATAATAATCATATTTAAATAGATTTATGATTTCATTGTTGAGGTGGCTCCCTCCAACAGGACAAGTTGCAACCAAAGAACATCTTATCCTTCCAACTCTGGTTCATGTCCTACCTTAAGCTCTCTATAGAGGATCCACCCAATATGATAGACATCCCCTTTTGAGTATCTGAACATTTCCTACATACTCTTGTTTTAGTAATGCTGACAAATGGTAGCTAGGGTATGTGGCAGAAAGAGCTCTAGGTTGGGTGTGACAGGCTCCTGGTTCGAATTAGAAACTCTGATGTTTGCCAGGTAGTTTCTGAGGTTACTTCCAGGTCTATGATTACAGAGCTTTTGTCACCTTGAGTAAGTTATATAATTTCTCTTTGGATCATTTTTTTCATATGCAAAATGAAATTAGACTAAGGGTGGGGAACCTGTGGCCTTGAGGCCACATGTGGTCATCTTGGCCATCAAGTGTGACCCTTTGACTGAACCTAAACTTCACAGAATAAACCACCTTAATAAAAGGATTTGTTCTGTAAAATTTAGACTCAGTCAAAAGACTGCACCCAAGGACCTAGAAGGTCACATGTGGCCTCAAGGCCACAGGTTGCCCATCCCTGGAGTAGACTAAACGACCTCTAAGTTCCTTCCTTCTAAGTGGATGGCCCCTGAAGACCTGGCACCTTCTTTAATCATCCACATTTGGTAAAATATTTTAATACAGTGCCACTTTATATGCATAACTCATCACTAATAATGTGACACCCACCAATCATCTCTCCACTTTTTTTCTTCCTCATCCACGATTCTGATTCTTTGGAGATTGTGATGTTCTGCGATGCCCATTATGATGAAAATAATTGTTATAAAAATGTTCTCATTAGTAGTCTCACATTAGACCTGAAGGAATCTAAAAAAAAAAGACTTCCTAGTCTTAAAATGTTTTTATTGTTTAGTGATAAGTTCCTGAAAATTGTCTATTTGGTAATGCAGAATTTTATAAATCACAGTAATAGTTTTTTAAATCCTACTTTGTGTAGCCATAAAATTTCAGCATGAAAGTATTTCTTCCAATGAGTCTGATATAAATACATTATAACACCAATTCTTATTAGCCCAATACATTACAATGATTTATTGTTGTGATAAAAATCTCTTCTTGATGAAACAAGTTTAGAAGTACCAGCTTCTTTTTTATTGTCAAAATGTAATTGATCCCCAATTCCATAAAGGGAGAGGAGGTGTTCTTTCTCTTAGCCTAGATAAATTCACAAAAGCTCCTTCTTACTCTTCTCCCTTCACACTGGCTACTAGGAAGAAAGACTCCTACCTAAAGGAACATTTTTTTTAGTTGCAAACAAAAGCCAATACAAATCATCTCTATTACATACCCCTGAGAGAGACAAGAGTTATATAAATAACCCAAGTTTGTTGATGATCTCAGCTTGTTAATAACCCAACTGATGGTGGGGAACCATACTTTTTCTAATCCTCAGGTATTCTCAGAGAATATCATCTACTTGGGGAGAGGATGAAGAGGGAAAAGATACTTCTTACTTATTTAGCCAATATGTTACACTGCAAGAGCTACTGGTTCTGGATGGAATCAGAGGACCTGAGTTCAAATCATACCACTGTAGTCTACTACCTGTGTTACTTTCGGCAAACCATTTAATTTCATGGACCTTGGTTCTTTAATCTTTAAAGGAGAGGTGTGGTTCTGGATGGAATCAGATGACCTCAGTTCAAATCATACCACTGTAGTCTACTACCTGTGTTACTTTGGGCAAACCATTTAATTTCATGGACCTTGGTTCTCTAATCTTTAAAGGAGAGGTATGACTATAAGACCTCTGAGAGTCTTTCTATCTCTAAAACTTAAAATCCTATGAACCTCCAGGGTCTGAAGTTTGAGATGAAGTTTTGAGATGAGTAATATTTAAGTCTTCAACATGATCAATGACAGACTTTCATCAGCATGCTAAGTAAAATTTACAGCTGGATATAAAACAAATGAGAATACTCTTGATGTTCTCAAAAAATAGCCTTTTTCTTGGTCTTACAAAGTAAGAGTACAAAGCTGGACCATTAAGATTAATGACCTTTGCAATTTCAGAAAAACCTGGGAAGACATGTATAGATTGATACAGAATGAAGTGAGCAGAACCAGGATGAAAATGTAATGACATCAGATTGTAAAAACAAATAATTTTGAAAATTCCTGAAAGTGCTGATCTTCTACTTAATGTTTTCTTGCCAGGTTAGAAATTCTTTATTTCTTTAGAAATTTCCTTAGAAATTCACTAACTTTCTACCTTAAAAACTCCCTCTGTTTCATCTCATTATTTCACTAATGCATATAGCATTCTATCAACATTGTCTCATCCAATCAAACTTGGTTTTTCCTCATATCTTCTTGAAAATTTATCATATAGGCTCCACCCAGCTTGTTCTGGATCTTCTTTTAATTTCTTGATGTTGTATAGATAGTTATGGTGAACATTGGTCCTTCATTAGTTATTTATTTTTTGCTACATGAGCAAACCACTTCCTTTTGAGGCCATGTTTCTTTCTGATGTATTTAATTAAGCCACTTTTCCTGTGAAATTTTTCCTTAGAAATATTCAACAATGTTCATTGGTATTAATATGTCTGAATATTTTCCATTAAATTTGTTGAAATATGCATTTCTTTTGACTCATATAAAAGGTTTAAATAAGCAGTTTCACTGTATTGATCCAGACAGACTCACAGTGCATACTCGTGCAACTATCAATAAAAAGTCATTTGATGATTACCGGACTGCATAATTATCAGTCAACTAATAATAAAACAATGTCACTTTTTAGCCAGAGAAAAAGGCATGAGATAACTTTAATGACTTCAGTGCCACAAGAATAAATTCTCTTATTTCTTGGCAGCAAAGAGAGCAAATATGTTCTTAGGGTGTAAAAGAAAACATCATATCCAGGAAACAGGATGTTATATTTCTGCTATTCTCCACTCGCATCACATCACAGACATGGAGCATACTGCTTGATTCTATACACTACATTAAAAAACATATTTCTGCTAGACATGGTGACACATGAAGACTGATGACTCTCTGGAGGTTGGGAGTTTCAAGATGCAGAAGATTATGATGGCCCAGGTACTGCACTAAGTTCTACATTAATACATTTCAGCCACCTAGATCAGAAAGAAGAGCGAACAGCTCTTTCTAGCCTGGGTAAGAGAAAATAATATTGTTTCCAAACAAACAAACCAACAACAAAAACTATTAAGCTGGAAAATATTTAGCAAGGGAAAATCCCTATGTTTAAAGGCTTTAAATCCTGTGCTATATAAGCATAGGTACAGCTAGAGATATTTAGCCTGAAGAGAAAAGCTTTTGTCAGTTCTTAACCTGTGATCTATGAATATTGTGTTATATACACATACATAGATACATATATATATATGTGTGTGTGTATGTATATGTATGTATGTATATATTTGTGTTAGTAAAATGTAGACAATTTTTTAATTAATTTCATTTGTAATGATAAACATTTTCTTTTATGCATTGAAAAACATTCTCACACAACAAAGGTTGAAAACTTCTGTTTCAGGGAAGTAACATAATTGCCTTAGGTCATTTGTAGTTTTATCATGTTGAAGAGTTATTTTTCTAAGCCCTAGAATATTGAATAAGGAATGAGGAAATTTTCATAGAGCCAAATTTTATTACTGATATCAGGGGGAAAATATCTTCCTAACAATCAGAGCTGTCCAAAAATGGAATGGGCCCTTGAGGAGGTAATCAGTTCCTATTTTGAGATATCTTCAAGAAAAGACTAGATAAGTCACTTGTTAGACATGTTGTACTAATAATTCTTTTGTTCAGGTATTGGGTTGGACTAGATAGCTTTAGAGACATTTCCAAAGGATTCTGCAATTTCTATGAGGATTTCCTGTGGAAAGGGGATATCTTGAAAAAAAAATCCTTACTAGTCAATCTAACAAGTTTCAGCAATAATATCATGGGATTTAAAAATGTTTTTTTCATGATTACTAATAAACTTTAATTACTCATTCACAATGACTCCAGTGATTTGACTTCTGAAGGTCCATTGATTTCTCTGTGTATATGGATGTGTATTCCTGGTAAATTCTGGATATTCCCTGATCTGTAAGTAAGTTTTCTAGTAATTCTAGAGAGATGATTTTTGTTCTGTCCTGTTTTTATTTTTGTTTTTTGCTTTCCCTTTATCTAGGTATTCATGTTTAGTTTTGTTTGTTTGTTTTTTAGTTTAGGCATTCCTTCCAAAAACAGATTACCATGTTTCTACTCATTAATAATTTCCTGAGAAGAGTGGCTAGGTGGTGCAGTGAATAGAGCACTGGCCCTGGAGTCAAGAGGACCTGAGTTCAAATCCGACCTCAGACACTTGACATAAAACTAGCCCTGTGACCTTGGGCAAGTCACTTAACCCCAATTTCCCTCCAAAAAGCAAAATAATAACAATAATAACCTTCTTGAGTATCTGAAACTGAAAAAATACATTATCTCACGGCCACATTTTGGTGATGAACTTCTCTGAACTAAGTTATGTGAGTACATTGAAGACAGAATCCCAAGTCATCCCTGGGGTCAGTCCCAAAGTCTTTTCCAATTTGATAGGGGTGTGATAGTTGGTGTTCTGGTGCAATAATTTTGAGGAAGTTATCGCCACTTTAGGACTACCAGGTAACATTAGAGCAGTCCTTAATGCAGATGCTTCTCCTTAATGACTATACAAATGAAAAGTCACAAAATGCATTGAGATTTTGTATGGCCTTTCCAGTCAATCATCAAGCATTTATTAAATACCTGCTATAGACCAAATACTGTGCTAATTCTGATGATACAAAGAGGCAAAAGAAAAAGTCTCTGTCCTCAATGAACTCACATTCTATCTGGAAAAACAAAATTTCTACATGTAACCAGATAACTCCATGCCATTTGACATTAGAATCACCTTAGGGAAAATTGTTTGTGTCCTCAAACTTCTGTTCCTCTGTGTCTAGAGCCCCTTAAAGCAAGCTTATTGAGTTATCAGAAATAAAGAGGTTTACAAAGACGAATGTCAAGTGGATTAGGGGATAATTCTCACTCTCCAACTGAATAAAGAGTACCTTATCACAAATTGATCCTGAAGGATCTTTATAATACTACAAACATTCTGGAAATGAAGGAGGAAGTATGGGGTATAGTGGAGAAATATTCTGGGGTCTTCTCCCCTGCAATTAATATGCTGGGAACCCTTAGGAAAGTCACTTTACACAGGCCCCTGCTGTCACATTGATGTAATAAGGGCAGTTAAACTCGATAATCTTAAGGCTCTAATTTACTTATGCCATGCTATGATCCTACAAACTTTCCACTTATAGTTTCAACATCCTCATGGAATATTATCACTCAAACACTTTGACTTTCAATGTGACAGTAAAGAAACGTAGATAGACTGTTGAAACAATCTGTCATCTGAACCCTTTTTCTTGACCATCCCTCTCTGTCAAACCTATATACAACTATAAAAATAATTTTTGATACACCCTATTCTCGCCAACCAGCTCTCTTCTTTAAATCTCTTCTAGCTTTTCTCTCTTACTATGTATGAGAGGCGACCTGGTATAAGTGGGGAGAGGTTTGATTTTTGGAGATAGAAAGGGTAGGATTCCAATATTGCCTCCGACTTCATAACAGTTTGCCTTAGTAGTTTACCTAATTGATAAAAAGTACTTACGTGAATTAAAAAAAATATTCCAGAAATAATTTTAGGTTTAGTATTTCACAACTTTAAGCTCTTCATCCTCAATTGCTCAAATGCAATTAAGAACCAAAAGATAATGGTTTTTGCTGCATCTGATATTTCTTCTCCAAAAATGCTATTAAAAGAAAATAACATCTTGTGACCTTGTTTTTCCTCAATAAACCATTAAAATTCATGAGGCCTTCTGATCCTTTATCTAAGATTTTTTTTTAATCTAGGTGAGATCATGGAATACATTTCTGGAATGTAGGAGTCATACAATTTAGAGCTAGACTCTGTTAGAGTTGTTTATTTCAGCCTCCTGACTATAGACAAGTAAAATGAGACCCACAGACTTCAGATGACTTTCCTCAAATCATTCAGGTAGTGCCATATTGCTCACATTCCAGGGATCTTTCCATTATCATAAACTGCCTACTAACCCTGATATTTGATTGATTTTGTTTTCAAGAGAACAATGTTCATATCCTGTGTTTACTGATATAAGACCTATGCTCATTTCCACTGCCAGGCATTGGGATTCTAGATTTTAGTGCATGATACTTTTTGTTACTGCTTTGTTCTTTCACGTGAAAGCATCAAGATGTAGTAGATGAATTGCTAGACTTTGTCAGGAAGACTTGTTTTAAAATTCCACATTGGGTACTCTTCTAGGTCTCAATTTCTCTATCTGAAAAATGGGGCTAGTGATACTTGTGGTACCCTCCCCCCTTGCAATAGTGTTGTTGCAAAGCTGAAATTAATTGATGTGTGCCAAGTTTTCTACAAACTTTAAATTATCATATGAATGCCATTAAAAACATCCTTACAGAGCACCATTAAGTATGATTGCCATGGGAGGGGGCGAGGACCTTGATTTCTGAGCAGGCTCATTCATAAACTGATGAAGGTCAGGAGCATTGTAGGATGGTTTATTCATTTACAAGGAATTTAAGTGCCTACTATGTGCCTGACGCTGGGAATCCAAATACAAAACCAGATTAACTCCTGCCCTCACAGTTGAACAAATGCAATAAAAACAAATAGCAAGTTGAAGAAAAGGCTAAGGCTCTAAGCTAGAATATTTAACAGTGAGATCTGAGCAGTCTTTCAATGTGATATATGTGGTAGATAAGAACACTTGGAAGGAGCACAAATGGAGTGAAATACCTGTTGTGCAGGAAGTCTACGCTATAAATCCTTTGAAAATCAAATGCAGAAATTCAAAGTTCGATTTCTAAGATCAAGAAGGTCTTCATTTAATCCTATTCAAAGACTCCATCAGTTGTTTCAGGACTTCAGGGACCTGTGACTTCATTCCTAAGGACATGCTTTTCACTGCTGCATACTGAGCATCAACTTCTCCATAAGGGACAATTTCTTGAGTTGCTGAAACTGACACCAATTAATTCCCAGTGACCAGTTTCTTTTTCAGCATATAGAGGCATTTTTGAATAATAAATATAGAAGTCATCTATGGTCTTTTCCTGTACCTCCTGAGAGTCTGGGGGTGAGAAGGTGACTGTCCATTGACTTACCTTTCAGGAACTTAGATACAGCACAAAGAGGGCACAGTCGTGAATAGAAAGTGCAGAAGGATACAAAAACCACAGCAGGGGAGCAAAACATATTTTTTGACTGGGGTTAAGTTCATATTCCCTTTACTAGGGGCAAGTCCTAGCATGGAACCTGTGAAATAGAGCCCTTAAGTGGGCAGGAATGCTTAACCTTTCCCTCCTTTTCTTGTCCTGGACCCTTTTGGAACTCTAATAAAGCCTAATACTAGTGTGGTTTGTAGCCTACACTTATTATTGAAGGAAATTCTCAGTTTTAGTTAGAAGCCAGTGATAATAAGGATGCAATTTTTAAATTCTAACGTAAATTTAAAAAAACCTCTCTAAGTTAAGGAGTATTTCTTGACTTACCTAGATCACAATGCCTGTGAATTTTGGTCCCTTACATAGGACACTAAGCAACATAAAGAAACAGAAAGGTCTTTAGGCAGGTACAAATAAGGTCACTTCATCTGTCCTGGTTCACATGACTCCATAACTGCAAAAGTGATACATATAATCTTTTAGGACGGAGTCAGACATCATTTGTGACCGTAGATCAGCGTTTCTCAACCTGTGGGTTATGTTCAATTTGTAACAATGAAAATACATCCTGCATATCAGATAGATTCATAACAGAAGCAAAATTACAGTTATGAAGTAGCAACGAAAATAATTGTCTGGTCAGGGGTCACCACAACATGAAGAACTGTATTAAACAGTTGTAGAATTAGGAAGGTTGAGAACCACTGCTACAGATGAAACTGAACCAGTCCTCTTTGCTTATACTTTTTAAATACATAAAATCTTCCCTATGTCATACGTCAGTATTATAGATTTAAAGTTGGTCATCTCATCCAACACCATTAACTTGCAGAGGAGAAAAACTTAAGCCCTGAGAAATAGTGTACAGTGCCAAGGATCACAAGGGAGGAGACTGCAGAACCAGTATTCATATATAGTCCTTCTGATTGCCAATCAAATGATTTTTTCATAGTTACAAAGAATAAATTCCATACCACCATAAAGTATCAGAGGAGCACATTAGTGGAGGCATGTTTTGCATATCGGGTCATAGATGTATGCCTGGAAGAAGCCATGACACCAAATAGAATTTGCTTCCAAAGGCACTCAGTAAAGGGGGAAAGTAATATCTTCCTAAATTTAAAATGGATCTAACACTTTCATTGTGCTTTCTTTAAAGGTTAGAATGAAAAAACAGATCATTGAAGTAAAGAACATCTGACTTCAAATTATATTGCAGACTCTTACTGGTTCTGTGACTTTGGGCCCAGATTAACCCTCAACTTCAATTTTCCCATCTATAAAATGTAGAGTAATAATAGAATCTACTTTACAAGGTTGCTGTAAGGATCAAATGAGAGAGAGAGAGAGAGAGGGAGAGGGAGAGAGAGAGAGAGAGAGAGAAAGAGAGGGAGAGAGAGAGAGAGACAGAGGGAGAGAGAGAGAGAGGGAGAGAGAGAGAGAGAGATGTTAGATAGATGATAGGTAGATAGATGGATAAATGCTGTTGAGTCATATCCAACTCTTCATGACCCCATTTGTGGTTTTCTTGGCAAAGATGTTACACTAGTTTGTCATTTCCTTCTCCAGCTCATTTGATGAATGAAGAAACTGAGGCAAGCAGGGTTAAGGGACTTACTCAGGGTCACACAACTAGTAAATATCTGAGGTCAGATTTCAAATCATGAAGGTGAATCCTCCTGAGTCCAGGCACATCACTCTATCTACTGTACCACCTAAGTGCCCTCAGATGGATAGATACATAAATAGATAAAGAGAAGGAGAGAGAAAAAAGGACTAAGTAGATGGATAGATATGTAGATAGATGATAAAGTGCTTTAAAAGTTTCAAACACTAAATAAATATTGGTTATTATTGTTTGAATTTTCAGTTTTACATTCTTGCACATACTATCACCTGTTTGGAGTTTTTTGACTCTACCCCCCCCGCCCCCGCCAAAGGTACCAACAGGACAGGCATCTCTCAATAGTTCCATCGTGTTTACTCACAGA
>JAQQSW010006394.1:0-13958 GCA_028646575.1 Pseudocheirus occidentalis | reverse complement strand
GAGGGGCTTTACAGTGGGATTGCTGTTTTAGGGTTGGGGCAGGGGGAAGACGGGGAGAAAATGTGTAATTCAAAAAATGTAATGAAAATGAATAATGTAAACAAGAAAACAAATAAAAATAAATTTAAAAAATTATACTGTTTGGAAGGAATCACAAAAGCACTGCTATTAATAGTGGTTTCTTTTAGAATATTTTTATCAGTTTCCCAGAGATGATCAGACCTTGATGAGGTAATTATAAATATTACATAAAACAGGCTGCAGTTTAGTAATTTGGAACAAGAAATAAAACTGGAAAGTGCAGATTATGCATTTACTTCCCAGGAAGAAGATATATTCGGGAAACAGAATTAGAACTGGTTTGCATACTGAATCTACATTTTAAATGAAATTGAATTCTATGGTCTTAAGGGCATGTTTTGTTTCTGTGGAAGGAAGTTTGTTACGGTTATTTAATAATTAGAATTGTTAGGAAAGTTTTTGATTATTCAATTAAAATGATTATTGTTCTGAGGCATTCTTAAGGCAAATTCAAAAGGAAACCAATGTCAGTTCTCCTATAGCCATTGGAGCAGGGTGGAAGGGAAGAACCATTGAATCACATCCTTGGAAACTTCTTTTTCAAGTCTGCATCTCCTCCACATAAACATAAACATCCCCCAAGTTTGCTAGCATGAACCTCTGATTATGTCGCGGTCTGCTTCATCATGGGCTATTATTGCAGGGCATCCTCAACTTTTTCCATTCACAACCCCTTCAGCACGTCTTCAACTGGGGAAGACACCTTATATAGAGAACATGTTCCTATAGTTTATCTTCTTAGCCTTTCCTTGAGGGTTTGGCCAACCACTCTGATTGAAGCTAATTTAGTTTTCAACAATCTCTATGCATTTCTCTCTGACTGTACATGTACTTTGGGAAATATGAAATTGAATCAAGCAGAGACCTTCAAGAAGCTAGTGATAGTAATAAGGGGGTGGGCGTGGGCGTGGGAAGGAAATGAGCATTGACGTCACAACTCCTATGTGTCAGGGGCTTTTCGAAGCGCTTTATACAACTGCTGTTTCATTTGACCCTTACAACTAATAGTTAGCATTGAAGTAGTGCTTGCTATGTACCAGGCACTGTGCTAAGTGCTTTAAAGTGCTTTTATTTGCCCCTAACAACAGTATTGGGGGGTAGGTGTTATTATCTCCATTTGACAGGTGAGTAAACTAAGGAAAACAGATTATGTGCCTGGCCCAGTATCTCATAGCTAGTAAGTGCCTGAATCCGGAATTGAACTCAGGTCTTCTTGATTCCAGGCCCAACCAACATTCTTATAGGGCTATAGGTTTGCAAAGTACATTTTCATGGGTTTTTCTTTTAAGCCTCCTAATCCTGTGAAGTGTTATTCTCACTTTCAGATGAGGAAACAGGTTCAGATAGGTTAAGTGAACTTCACTTAGTCATACAATATACACGTGGGAAGAATATGGGCCACACTTGGATTTTTTTTTATTCCAAATCAAGTATTCATTCTGATCTCAGTTTCTTCATCAGTAAAATGGGAATGGTAATACCACCTGTCTCATAGGATTGTTGTGAGGGTCAGTGAGGTAACATAGTGAATGCATTTTTCAAACTTTAAAATGTCAATAACTGTGAGCTACTGTTTCCCTAAAACTAGAGAGAAAAGTCCCATATGCAAATAAAACTGTAAAAATAGTATGATAAGCATTCAGAGAAGGGAGAGCTATGGCTAGATAGCCAATGGTTAGAGCATTTTACTTAGAATCAGGAAAACTTTCATTTAGATCTGGTCTCAGACAGTAGCTACGTGACTCTGGGCAAGTCATTTTAAAAACAAAGCAAAAGTATTTACCTCAGTTTCCCCACATGTAAAATGGGGATAATGGCACCTACCTCCCAATGTTGCTGTGAGACTATTTGTAAAGTATTTGACAGAATGTCTGGCACATGGTATATATGTAATAAATGCTTGTACCTTTCTCTTCTTCTGGCTAGGGATGATCGGGAAAAGTCATGGAGTAGTTAGAACTTGAAAATACACAGGAGAGAAAGTGTTCAGAAAGACACGTCCATGCAGAGCAGTTTTGCTATCAACTTCAAATGTATATAATAAAAGTTCATAGTTATATATATAAACCTTTTTATTGCAATGTTCAAATTTACTGATGTTTATTACATTTTTTTAAAGTGAAGAAAAAAAGAAGTTAAAATTTGAGGTATACTTTGAAATCTGGGATGCATCCCAGTGGACAAGTAATGGAGGAGGACATTCTGTTTTGGGTAATGGAATTAACAGAGGTGGGAAAGTGTAAAACATATTCAGAGCGATGGTCAGCAATGGTCCATATGACTCCTGTCTAAGGTGAACTGAGGGGAATAATGGGAAATTAAGCTGGCAAGTTATGTTGGGACCAAGCTATAAAGGTCATTGAGTGGCAGGCTAAGAATCTAGAACTTTATCCTGTAGAGGAGCCAACTGTGCAGAATATATTGAAAGAGGAGAGTTTGGAAGCAAATAGACATTGGATGGCTGTTTCAGTAATACAAGCATAGGCTCATAAGAACCATGATTTTAGAATGATAACAGTGTTATTAGGAAGGAAAGTACAGTTGTAAATGATGAAAACCACCAATATTTAGGTGTGTGTATCTGTTTATGTATACATAGATATACACATATATGTGTATATGTACACAGGATCCTTATTTCATGTCTTAAGTATGTCAGACTTTAAAGCATAAAACTTAATGTTTACAATAGCCAACTTAGTGTTTTAAGACAAAAACTTCTGACTAATTCTATGCTCTTTACTAAAAAGGACTTCATTTTCTTTTCTTAAGCCTATAGAAGAAATGCGACACACTGTTATGGATATCTTAACATTGAAGACTCAAGTGATGGTAAATTCTGGTAAATTTGAATCTTTTGTTCCCTAAAGTCATTTTCTGTTTCATGAGTCTGGATTTATTAGAATGAACTTCTGGGTAGTTTTCTTTTATTCTATTATTCTCCTGGCTAAATTTCTAGGATTTTTTCCTTCTCTGGACTCATGTGAACATTAATGAGCCCTTTTGTATGTTTATGGGATTTATGCTATAGAGAAACTTATCAAGTGACCTACCAGGTATTTCTGTTCCAGAGACAGTTCATAGAAGGGATTCCTTAGTAGGAAGAAATAAGTAGACATTTGAATATTTCACTTACTTTAGGTTCCCAGGCATCTGCCTTCTCTGACATTCTCCCTTGAACAGAGCATGGAGCAGTCTTTTAGATGGCTCACCCTTCCCTTTAGTTTGTTTATTTGACTTCCCCTTCTCTTTATTAGTACTTAATAAGAAAATGGAAACATATAGAAATCTTTTATTTCTTTTGGCTTTTAGATCATTGTATATTAGACCGACTCATATTCCATTTAAAACCAAACAGAAGAGGTGACAGAGATAGAGATGACATTTTCTTAAATGGGACTTAATGTGGCCTAGGAAGAAATTTCACTGCTATGGCCTTTGCTTTGCCATACTAAGGGCAGGGTTCCAGTTAGGATGGTAGGATAAATTGTCTTACAAATGTGCTGCATTTGTAACTCATCTGCTTTGTTACAAAGTGTTTTCAACTTTAATATCCTCTTTAGTAAAAAACTAAAAAAAAACATGTCCTAGATTTTCTCCATCAGTGTAAATAATTTGAAGAAAAGTAGGAAAGTAGTACATTTAAAAATTACTAGCATTAATACGACAGCATGGCACCCCAGCTCTCTGCAGGTTCAGTATTTACACTCAATGAAATATTTAGCTTCTATTACTTACACGCCTGTCCTTCCTTTTGTCATGTGACAGTGAAGACTGGATACATATTTTAAAATTGTATGAGGTCTAATCAGTTCTAAAATACTACAACAAGATCATTTGAATTAATCTACTTGGGAAGGAGTATGGGCAAACTTAGATCATTTTTATTGGCTTTGGAAAAACATGATATGAGTTTATGGTGGAAATGTCTTAAATGGGAAGGCCAAGTGACATTGTAGTTTTATGACTTTATGAATATATGTAGGCTTTATGACTTTACAGTGATGTTTGGGTATTAAAGATAGTGTTTTGAAATGAGAATTTCACGTAATGTAAGATCACTTTCAGGTTGATAAAGTATTTTACACGTATTATGTCATTAGATCATCACAATAACCTGTAAAGTTGGTACTATTATTTTCCCATTGTATAGATGAAAACACAGTTTTAGAAAGGTTCGGTGACTTGCTCAGGGCTGGCTATACAGCTAATATCCGAGGTGGGATCTGAATCTGCGTTTTTCTGACTGTTCTGTTATCTATATCACCTAGGTTGATTGGATAACCTCGTACAGAATTTCCCAGCCTCTAAGGGTAGATTTTTATGGGTCTGCTTTTTGAGAGTTTTGATTTTATGGTCTGTAAGATCCTTTAAAACTCAGATTCTGTGATTCTTCAACCTTTGAAAAAAGAGATTGTCCAAATTCAAAGTTATGCATCATCAAATCTTCTTTGTAATTAAAAAAAGGGATTTTTTCCTTACTGGAGATGAAAAATACCTCTGTGTTATTCTCTCTATAAATTATTCATAACCTTGAAGATAATTGTTGTCCCATACAAGTACAGTATGTTTTAAAAACCACCAACTTTTATATGCAATATAACTTCTTCACTTCGAGGGAGCACATTTTCAGATTGTTTTTGAAGGACACACAGGACCTTTGTGGAGTAGACTGTTTAAAGAAAGTATTAGAAAGTTTTTATTCAGTTTGGGCTTGAGAAGGATTTGGGCTTTACAACCCTAATACCTCTATTTTATTTCCTTTAATGCACCTGTGCCAGGCTTTGTGTTGCCAGGTAGTAAGAGCAATCCTATCTTCTGGGTTTTTGATGGAGCTAGTTGAGAAGCAAAATAAATTTGGAAAGTAAATTGAAATATATTTATGGATTAAGCAGTCCTGTGTTAATCCTTATTTATTAACTGGTTTTTATTGTGTAGAAAGTGTGTTTTTAGACTTTTGGAAGAAAGAAAAGTGGGAAAGATAATGAATTTGGTTTTGAAAATGCTAAGTTTAAGATACTTCAAAGATATCACCAGTAAGGAGTTAGACATGTGTACTTTAGCTAAAGAAAGAGATGAAGACTGGATATATAGATTGGGGAGACATAAACAGAGGTAAAAATTAAACCAGTGGGAGCTGATGAGGTCAACAACTGAAATACCATAAAAAGATAGGTTAAAAGGGCCCAGAGAGCATCCATAAGAAAGAGCCACCATAGGGGCGGCCAGGTGGCGCAGTGAATAGAGCACTGGCCCTGGAGTCAGGAGGACCTGAGTTCAAATCTGACCTTGGACACTTAACACTAAACTAGCTGTGTGACCTTGGGCAAGTCACTTAACCCCAATTGCCCTCCAAAAAGCAAAAAGAGGAGACACAATAGAGAGGATGAAGTAGCAAAGACTAATGTTGCCTAGTCTGTAGGAGCAGAATCTTGAGAGAGTAGTGTCAATAAAATACAAAGCCAAAGGTTATTCAAGATAAGAGAATGGGCCAGAGTTAATAGGTTGAAAAGAATGAAGATTTTTAAAAGGCCATGGGATTTGGTAATTAGATCATTTGTAATTTAGTAGAATTTAGTAGAAAAAGCAGAATTTCATTTGTATATGAGATTGGGACCCAGATTCCAAAGGGTTGAGAAGTGAGAGGAGAAGAGGAGAGGCATTTTGGGTATAGTCAGCTTTTTCCAGGGCCCTGACTGAGAAAAGGAAGAGATACCAGACAATAATTTGAATGAATTTTAGGATCTAACAAGATTTTTTCCAAGATGGTAGATACTTGCCTGTTTCTGTAGGCAGCAGGGAAAGAAGCAGTAAATAGGTAAGATAAGGGAGTGTGGTACATGATGCTGGAGAAGATGATAAGAGACAAGACCAATTGTATATGTAGTTGTCCTGAGTTGCCTCTTCATTGAACAGGGAAAGGGGGAGGAAAGAATGAAAGTTGGTATCAAAGGATTTTGAGATGTAGATTAGAAGTTAAGGGAGCTACTAGCGGGTTTTTGAATAAAATATTTAAAGTTGTTACAACTGGTCCCTCCTTTTTGGTTTAAAAATCCAGTCATCTATGTGTTTCCTTTAACCACAAAAGCTTTATTGTAACGGCTAGAAGTTTCTCATTTATAAATATATTTTCTTCAGGAGAGAATGTTCATGAAGCTTGTTCAGCTAATGAAGAAGTCAATGCAGCGTGTGACGAAGTTATAAATCGGGATGAAATTGATGTAGAAAAGGCATCAGCAGTGGAAAATTCAGAATCAAATGATAGAGATCATAGAACAAGGAACAAAAAACTTAAAGTGTTTGAAGGAAAACAAGGTGAAAAAGCAGAAGATTCAAATAGTGATTTAGAGACTCCTGAAAAGGAAACCAAAGGGTCTTCTGTCATTAAATATATTGTGTCAACTACTCCCTACTTGCTAAAGTAAGTCATAAATTTCCAAAATTCATTTATCAAGGTACAGAAATTTACTTGAAACATTAAAGCACCAATTTCACACAGCTACAATTAATGTGCTATCTTAATGCAGAAGTTCCCAAACTTGCTTGGTTCACAACACTCGATGTCTAATTTTTTTCATAGCACTCCTAGGCCAAATGAAAAATCTTAGAGTTCCATTTACCAAGTAGTTAGGTCCACAAAGAATTTAATAAGTATTTATGTCTTCACAAATGATTAAATACCTAAGCAAAAAAAAATTAATTTGCAGTATTGACATATCCAAAATTGACAGGTATTTATATAAAAATTCTAAGAAATGAGAAAATTCTGGTAGTTATTGACATAATTGAAAAGACAGATACACAAAAAAATATCTTTCAAACATTAGAGACTGTCATGAGAAGAAATGTTCTTGAGCTAGTAATTCACGCAGTGTCCATAGAAGGCCAGATGTATTAGAATATTATCACTATGTTTTGCTGGAAAATTTAAAATATCTGAAGGAGTCCCTTTGAATTCACTTGGTACCTTGGTACCTTGGGCTGTGCATTTTGGGAAACAAGGTCTGCATACTTAAAAAAAACCAAATCAAACAAATCTCTAACCAGATTTGCTGAACTTTAAATTAATTCAGTTTAAACTAGATTATCTTACTTAGAGTTGTTAGACACACAGTTCTCCACATCAACTGGCAATGGGCAGCCCTAGTGCATCCTGCACCAGATTAAAATCTAACTGGCAAATAGTTAACAAAATAAATAAAAATATAATAGAACAGAAATAATGTTAATATGTGGTTTTCTAAGTCAAGATTGAGCCTGCAGGAATCCTTGTGTATAGTTTAGTGGCCTTGTTTCTTTTTGAATTTGGCGCCACTGATCCAGTTGGTCTTTAAGAAGATTCTGAAATCCAAAATGTTGGAATTGTTAGGAGAAAAATTTCCAAACTAAATTGAGTATCATTTAGACTTTTCTACTTGAGTGTCTTGTTGTGTTTAGTCTCTTTTTTTCCCCTCTCCAAATATTCTTCCCCCACTACCAAAACAAATTTTTTTCCAGGTCATTTTACTTCATCCTGATGATGGACCTGTTGTTACTGAAAATACGTTTATATTGGCAAAGTATTGTCTCAAATATGATGAGATGCATGGTGTAGTGAATAGAGAACTGGTCTTAGAGTCAAGAAAACCCAGGTTCCAGTTCTCCTTCTGACATAGACTAGCTTTACAATGACCCTGGGCAAGACATTTAGCCTCTCAGTGACCTAGACCATAAGGTCAAACTCAAATAGAAATGGGGGTCACTAAAGTGTACTGAAGGATCCCTGCAGGCCACATAGTGACTTGGAAAACCACATTGTGTTTTGGTTTATTTTATTTTTATTTTGTGTTAAACATTTCCCAATTACATTTTAATCTGATTTGGGCTACACTCCGGAGTATTGTGGGCTACATGTGACTGTATTTGATACCTCTGCTTTAGCTGGCTAAGATGTAAGTTGAAGATGTGTCCTCACTAGGAGCTCCCTACTCAGATGAAATCACAGCTCAGGTTTTAAAATAGAACAACAAAAAACTTCTCAAATATTCAAACAGGTCTGGGAACTCATCAATCTGGAGAGTTCCTCCAGTCATGCAGAACTCATCCCATCATGCCTGCCTGTCTTATTCTTCTTCTCTTTGACTCTTGTCCTGTCTCTTCCCATAAATTCAGCACATGGTATTAATTCATTAGTCAAGTATGCTAGAGGCTTTCTTTGCTTTCTCCAGACATTGGGAGGGTACCAGCGGAGCACATTAACTCTCCACCTGTCACTCCTCACCACATGACCAGTTCATCTTTTCTTCCTGTTGTAAACCTCCTATCATACACATACATTTTAAACATAATATAATATTATTTATTAGACTGTTGTCCACATAATCGGGCTTCTTATAAATCAGATATCTCTAATTGTGTGGAAAACAACCCAAAGATGAACTGTTTAATGAAATGAAAACATACAAAATACAAGATGAAAAGGAAGAAAAGACAGATTCTTGGAAGAGAGGTTTTTTGTTTTTTTTAAAGGAAATAATTTTCAGTCTTCTAAGACTATGTAATATATCTGTGAGTCAAAGAGGGGAAAGGGGAAGTAGCTTGTATCTGAATGTTGAATGAGTTATGGGTTTTTAATTTCTATTTTTTTATATTAACAAGTAGTTACACTAATGTTTTATATTATACTTAAGATGAACTGCCTCCTAAATGTTAGTACTTAAAAAAGGTATACAATACAGTTTGTTGTGAAGCTTTAGGAATAATTTTGTTTCTCCTTTAGTATGAAAAAGAAGGTGAAATTTGACGAAAATGAGACTCTGTTAAAGAACTTGAAGTTTTTGACACCAGTGAGGCGTTCTCAACGTCTTAAGGGGAAGTATTCTAAATTACCAGTTATGTTAAAAGATCATTATCCCTGTGTTTCTTCATTGGAACAGTTAGAACTGGGAAGTGAAGCCACTTATATATATAGGCCAAACCTTGCCCTATGTGCAACTTCTCCTGAAGAATAAGCAAAAGAAACAGAAAAGAAATGAAACTTTAACAAGGGAAGAAATATATTTAAAAACTTATCAAATTAAGTCTGTTGTGTTTCAGATTTCCCACAGATGTGTAGATTTAATTTCCAAGTTTTTACTAAGGTGATTACTACGGTGAAGATGTGATTGAGAAGTTACTTATATGTCAGGATTTTACTTGCATGGATTAGTAAAACAGATTTAGCTTTACTAAAAAAACTTACTAAAAGTAACAATTTAGAAATTCTACTTATTTTTAGATTAGTAGAGAGACTGTCTTTGAGATAAGATTATTATACATGTTATGTTTCTAAATCATATTATTTTGAGCAAGAAAATCTCAGCATAATTACTACTACATAGCTGACTTACACATACCAACATTTTTGTGACTGTTTAAATGGATGTACACAAACCAAAAGAATGATGTTGGAAAAGGAAGTTTTTCTAGAAATGTGTTTGTGTTGGAGGAAGTATGCAAACATAGATTTTTTTCCATTTGAGGAAATGTTTTCCAATTTAGTAAGATTTAACTATTCACTTTAATTGTGGTTTTTGGAGTAGAATCTCTTTTCATTTAACATTAATCTTCTGAACATTTCTCAGTAGTTAACAATGGTATGAAATTTTGTTGAGCTGTTTTAAGATATAAGATAAAAGTTGTATTTTATGATAGAAAAGTTATATTAAAATGGTTATCCTGAATAACTTTTACCCAAGTGTCACTTTGTTACATATTTTTTAAAGAAAATCAATTATTATGTAGCATTGATTTGCTTTCTCTACTTCTCAGAAGACCTGTAGGAATTCCTAAGTATAATAATGCCTTAAGGTGACCTAACATTATTTGACCTAACATTGATGGATAAGGTGTTCTGGACAGGTAAATTTCCCAGGCCAAGTTTTAGCATTTATAGCCATAGAATTTGCGAGGACTTGACTTTTTACAAAAAGTAGTTATTTAGGCTCTCTGACCTTTAGTGACAAGGACCTCACCATCATCAGGGCCCCCTCCCCTTTTTTAGGTCTGAAATATTCCTTCTTATAATTTCTACCTGGTACTAATTCTGCTTTCTACAGTTTCGTAGTATAGAACCAAATTAGAATAAAAAAATTCAATAGAATCATAGACTTTCAATAGAAAATAGACTTCAAGTAGAATAAACCTAATTGTTCCCATAGCTTTTCCTTTTACTGCTAAAACTCTATAAAGGGTAGTAGTATTGCTGCCACTCAGACCTCTTTATTCTTCCACCACTTAGAGTCTTTTGGTCCCATTGCTTTACTGAAACTACTAACTCAAAGACCACCAGTAGCCTCTTAATTGCTAAATTTGATGGCCTTTTCTCACTTTTTGTTCTTCTTAGCTCTTTTGCATATGATACTCTGGAGCAGGATCCCAGGTCATTTTGTCACATAAGTAACAAGATAGAGGATCCTCATGGTATTTAGTATCAAGGTGAGAGTCAGAAAGTGAGCTAGGAGAGTAGAAAGAAAAAAAGACATTGCCAGAGATCTTAGGAGGAAGAAAACTCACTTAAAACCTTAAGTACAAACACATAACATAATAGAGAAGGTAATAGGAGGATGGAAGGTGAACACCTCCCCCACACACATGCACCTCTAGATGAGTCTGAACACCTCTGAATAAATATTGTAGGACAGGAAAGTGAATCAACCCCCAATAAGGAAAAAGGCCTTGTGGGTACTCAAGAGCATGGTACCAAAGCAGGATATTCACCAATGGTTCCAGAGAGAAATAGGGATCATGAAAGCAGAATTTATGACCGGCACAACAGAAATAATGGGTAGAATAAAATCCGTGGTAGCAAATCTCATCAAAGAAATGAAAGAACAACAGACTGAAACTGCAGGTATGCAAAAGCAAAGGAAAATCTGAAAGAAGAGAAGCAATAATGTTCAAAGGAAACATTTCAATACAAGAAAAACATTAATCTTGAAGAAAGGACATAGGGAACTTAAAAATTATAGGTCTCTTAGAAGGACACAATAAGTGAAAAAACCTTAACACTTTAATACAAGAAAATTGTCCAGAATTTCTAAGCACTAGGAGCAATGTTACTAAAACAGAATCTATATAAGTTTTGGCGGGGGGGGGGGCAGGGGAAGGGAGTAGGGACCAGGAGGGGTCCATGGACCTACTACAAACTCTAAAACACAATGGAACTTAGGAATGCTAGTTACAACAGACTTTCACATATAAAGGAGGGGAAATTTAAAGAACATAAGACTTCTGTACCTTCTAAAAGCTATAGGGTGGGGACAGAATAATGTGTTCCAAAGAGCAAAGGAGCTCAAGATATACCTTACAATATATCTTTGCAAATCTGAGTCTATGTAACACCAGTGCAATACCCTTAACAGCTGCTATGGATGTGTATTTCCAGGGTAGGCTTGCAAAATATAATAAACTCTCTTCCTCAAAGGCAAAACCAAAATATTTATTTGGAACAAGATTAGGATACCAGGAAGTAAGATTTAACAAGGTACTCATCACTAATCCAGAGAGCACTGACATCTTAAGCCTTCTTTCTGTTAGGTCTCCCCACAAAAACAAATTCCCCTAGACAAATTCCTCCCTCTGCCCACTCACAGCTTGGTTTTCTCTCTGTTCTGCCTTCTCTCTGCTGCTCTTATCGCTCTCAGCTCTCTGTCCTCTTTTGGCAAGCTCCTCCCATATTTGGCTCCCTCTGATCCAGCCTCCATGTGACTCAGACTCCATGTGAGAGGAGATTTGCTCAAAGCAAATCACACAGGCCTATTAATGGGTGGGGAAGATCTTCCTATTCTATTAACGTTACATTTGACCCCAAGATCTTTCATGTCCATTAATTACATAGGCTGATGGGACTTTAGGGGCAACATATCAACACAACTTGCATAACAATATAAAAGAGATAACACAAAATGAATGCATAAAACAGTATCTTAGGGTGGAGGCTTAGGCACAAGCACCCCAGCATTCCCCCCTCAAATGAATGGGACCTAAAATCCGTTGGAGTAAGGGGCAAAGGTCTCATCTTCTGGAACTACTTTTTGCTGAGATTGGAAGGAGAGCTGTCCCTGTCTTGAGAGGTCCCATTTGAGGGGGTCAGTTTCTTAACTAGTATCCAGAGCTTGGTCAATGTCGGGTCTGAGAGTGATGTATCATAGTTTTGGACAGAAGTTGACATCTGGTTTAAGCAGTCATCTGCAAATGGAAGGCACTAAGCCAGGAGAAGAAACCAAGCTAACAGGTTAAACAAACAAACAAAGGCTAATAAGGAGAAAAAAATTAGAAGCAGGATAAATACAGTGTCAGCCATGCTTCTGGAGTCCATGAACCCGCTATCATAGCCTTGTTCATGGTAAATTATATGAGTTAAGGGCACAATTTGGTAATCTTGCCCACCTGACATGTCCTATTGCTTTAAAGTAATTACTTTAGAAGGTTCAGGTAAAGTGACTGGGTCCATTTTTCCAATATATAGTTAAAGCAATATGGGGTCTTTAATCCCATCCATTTACCTCTTTAATCTGAGCTAGGGCTTTGCCAATTTCCTATTCTCCCTGTAGATGTGACAAACTTGGATAAAATGATTCAGGAGAATTTGTAGGGGCAGTTCTTACTTCCCTGTTACATCTAATATTAAGTCCCTTTTCCTGGTACATCTTAGTTGGAATACCATATATTTTCCATTATCTGTCCCTGATCTCAGTAAAGCAGTAAACATTTCTCTCAACCAATACAGGGGCATCTCCAAATTCCATTACCATTACAATCCACTGGCCATTTTCTCTTCTCTCTTTAGGAAATGTATCTTTTCCCCATTCCCCTAAGTCACCTAACTGCAATCTTACCTAACACCTCTGAAAGAGGGTGCCTATTTTCCCAATTACTAAAGTCAGAATTATGTGTTTATAAGTGGGAGGAGCAGTCTTCACTATTATACTTCTATGAGAAACTGTTAAGGAAGTGCCATGATACACATCTGCATCTCCAACCATTATCGTGGTTTTCATTACCTCTTCCTTTAACTCTCTCATACAGTCTCTAAGTGATTCCAGTGTCTATCTCCACTAGACCACATAGTCAGTGGGATAATTGCGTCCCTTGGCAGCTAAAGCTAACAAATTAGTTCCATTTTTACCTCTAAGTATGGTAATCCCTAAAAGCTTGTTGTAGAAAGGGTTTCTAGTATCTATAAATTACAAACAGTCTATGTTATCTACCCTAGTTATCTACCTCTAGTCCTCTAGTCAATGATTCTCACCATCCAAGTTCCTAATAATTCTCTCATTTTTGGGGTGAATCAACTTAAAATATCTGTGACCTCCTGCTGAGTGAAATCCTCAGAAACTTCCTTAAACACTGTATATCACCCCACCCCCACCCCTCCTCATATTCTCCTTCCTCCTTCATAGTACTGGATGAGCATCTGCATTCCTAGAAGCCTCTATAAAGCCAAGCACAAGCAGATTCCCAAAAGAATGCTACTGTGAACAGCTTTTAAGATTTTGATTACATAGTAATAGTGAACACTCTGGGGGCGGAGCCAAGATGGCGGCGTAGAAGCAGCAAGGTCCCGCAGCTCCCACACCGCCACCCTAAACACCCAGAAAATACGAGCCCAGACAAAGTCTAGGAAAGTCTAGGACTCTCAGCCTCACACAAATCCAGAGAACACAGCTCTGGCTGAAGGCAGCTCGGCAACAGGGACTCAGCGCCTGAGCGGAGGCTGGAACAGCCGGAAGCCGAGACCGCGGCCAGGCCTGGGACGGTGGGAAGGAGCTGAGCCGAGCCCCGCAGCCAGCCTGCAGAGGTTCTACAGCCTCCAGCACCCCCACATCTGCCAGGGCGTGAGGAGCAGGACGGGAGAG
>JAQQSW010006393.1:0-13958 GCA_028646575.1 Pseudocheirus occidentalis | reverse complement strand
CATATGAATACATATCTGAGTATGTGTATATATGTGTACATAGAGGGCACAGAATCAATAGAAAAGGAAGGGACAATATTTTAAAATGTGAGATTCTGAGGTGGGAGAGGAATAGAATGATAGGAGATGGGGAGAGACAGAATGGTATTAATCATCTCATATAGAAGAGGCAAGGGATAACTGTTACAATGGAAGGAAAGAACAGGAAGGCAAAAGGGAAAGGGTCAACCTTACTCTCATTGAATTTGTCTTAGGGGAGGAATGACATAAACTCCAAACTTGGTATCTTGCCACACAGGAGAGTAACGGGGATGGGGATGAGAGGTCAGATGATAGAGGGGAGGGCAGGCTCTGGGGGAGGGTTGCTGTAAGCACACTCTTCTGTAAAGGGACAGGGACAGGGTAGAGAATAGAACAAGGGTGGGGCAGGATTGGAAGGAGGGACATATAATCAGTATCTTGCAATATGTTCATTGTGGAGACGTGCTATGTAACTACATATGTATACCCTGTATTGAATTGCTTGTCTTTCCAGTAGGGATGGGTGATGAGGGAGGAAGGGAAAGAATTTATAATTTAAATTTCTATTATCAATGTATATATCAGTATATATACATATATACATGTATGTGTGTATGCACATATATAATAATTATTAGTATTATTCATTATATGCAACTGGGAATTAAGATATACAGGCACTGGGGTAGGGAGATCAATCTTGCTCTACCAGAAAGTCAGAGGGATAATGGGCGAGGACATAGGAGAGAGATTGTGAGAGGGGTTATACAGTGGGATAGGGCTCTTTTGGGGTGGTGGGCAGGGGGAAGATGGGGAGAAAATTTGTAACTCAAAATATTGTGGAAATGAATGATGTATACAAGAAAATAAATTAATTTTTAAAAAAGAAGAGAAGAGAATATAGAAAGCAGAAGATCAAATAGCTACCCCAGACATCCTATAATAATGCCATTCTAGTCAAGGTAAGGAATAACTGAATGGATATACATTCATATGAAAGGCAACTGAATTAAAGAAGCTACAATTATAGGAACAATAACCAGCAAGGATGCAGTGCTCAGTACTCACAGCCACAGCCTATGGACATATGCAGATCAATTGCAGATATACAGCCTGTCCTCACTCACTGCTTCAGGGTCTAGTTCCTGTACCTATTACAGAATATTCAGGACATTGTCTTGATGTTGAGGCTGCTGGAATTTCTTATCTTTCTCATACCTGGAGAAAACATTTGGAGGCAGAGAATAAAAATTAGAGACATACGCTGCTTAATAGTAAGTGTATTAATACCAGTGGACCTGAATTTTAGCAGAAGAAAATTATTTTCATTTTAGAAAATTTTTTTATTTGTGTAGAGAGGATATAGGGCAGAAGAGAACAGTTTATAAATGATCAATCAAGAAACACTTCGCTAAGAGCTACAGATACAAAGAGAAGAACGACATAGTCCTTTTCCTCTAGAAGCTTATATTCTGTTTGCAAAAAAGCATAAACATATATACATATGTATGTATATGTATATGTATATATGTATATATGTGTGTATGTGCTTCAGTCTTGGGCTCAGGAATTGTAGTCACTAGACCCTAGAGTGTGAGCCAAGGGTAACTTGGAACTAGGGTTCAACATCCAATATTTCTGCCAGCCCAGCAAGAAAGCCCTAAGAAGCCAGAGTACAAGGACACAAGCCCAGGGGGCTTTAGACTTGGAACTTGGCAAGGCTATGCTGTATGGAAACTGAGTTGAACTAGGAGTTAATCTTTCTTCCCTCCCCAGACACTTAGGCAATACAGAGATTAAGCTTTCCAGGTGCTGAGGAAGAATATTGGTATGTTGGTACTGGCTATATCTTTTGAACCTACAATCCCTTGGAAGGAATGTTAGTGTTTATGGGCTAAATTGAAATGGAACTCTTTGGACCCTCTAAAATTGGGTGAATAGAACTTGTGGGGACTTGAGTTTACAACAGATTTTAGACACCAACCAATCCACCTTAAGGGTACCAGAGAGCCTGGAGAGAGGTGAAATATAATGTATTTGGCCTTCAGGTGCTGTGTGTCCATAGTAGTCACTGTTACATGTAAAGCAGGAAAGCTATATTCAAGGAAGTCTAAAGTCCCTATAAGCATTAGATCTATGGAACTAAACAAACATTGACTCTTCAATCAGGACCTGGGTTCAAATCATGCTTTTGAAAATTACTATCTGTTTGTAGTAGACCTTGGACAAATCATTTACCTCCCTGAGCCTCAATTACCTAATATGTAGAATAAGTGAGAGTCCACTGGATGGCCTCAGATCTCCCTTCCAGAATTGGAGCTTTTGACTTGATTATGCTTTGACTCGCCGTATAAATAAATACACAAAGAACTGAGATATACTATAATGAGCTACTGTACCTAGGAAGTTGTTTCTTCACTCTAGTTTGTCAAAGGAATTACTTGCTAATTTTCTCCTTTTGTAATTGCTTAAGAATTTTCTTTCGATTTACTTCTTTTGTTTAACAATGAATAATGTGATCAAAATAGAATAGAGAAAGAACATAGGGGAGAAAAAATGTATAGAGGAATCTTGGGGAAACAATTTAATATCTAAGAAGATTCATTTTGGGAAGCCTGCATTTTATCAGAAGGGTAACTCTCCTCTCCCAAGGGCATGTAAGTGCCCAAATGAAAACTGTGTCATTCCTAAAGCACCACTCTGAGTCTGGTAGAGGAATTACTTTGCTTAATTTCACCCCCATCCCCCAAATAATAGGAATACTCTAGCAAAGAGATATGAAATTATCACTGAGTTAAGTAAAACTATGGTCGTTCTAAGAGTAACAAGTTTTTAATCACCAGAATAAAGCCAGGCGTCTTGATACTGAAGAAGAAATATACAGCATCAACCTTGTCACCAACCTGACTACCTTCTCTCAAGATCTGATGACAATGGCAGGAGCCATTGAAACCCTCTTCAGAATCTTGAGTCTAGCATTGCTTTTTTCTAATTAGTTCTGATCTTAAGTAAAACCTACATGTTTTAACCCTCACCTCTATGAGGGGCTTTATGCTTAATAGCACTGATCCTAGTCAAAAGTGGGAACTAGGTCAAGTTTGACTGCAAGTCACCCCCTCTCCTTATTGACATCTTGGAATCTTATTTTTACAGATATCTTGACAATTCATCCCTTATCACTTTCAAAACTGTCACTTCCCAGAGGTACTTTTTCTATGTGCATTTGGTCTATTTTAATGATTCTTCTTTTCATTAAATCAATATGGTCCGAGTGTCTTCCCTCCCTTAGATTCCTTGAATGTTGATCCCTTAAAACCCTCTTATTGGTGTCACCTATATCTTGTGTATAGTGTGTGTATGTATGTAGGTATATATATATATATATATATATATATATATGTATGTGTGTGTATGTATATGTATATGTGTATATATAATACACCTGCACACCTACATACATGCATATACATACATATACACACATACATATAAACATGCTATACAGATATAGTATGTGTATGTTGTGTATGTATATGTGTACATATGTGTATATACACGCACAAATATGTGTTGTGTATGTGTCTGTCCTATATATATATATATACTTGATCCGATTTAGATGCTTTTGCTGGCTTTGTTCTATTTACCAACATTTCAACCTTCCCTATAAACATATCCAATTGGGTCTAAGTGTGGCAGGAAGAATAATCTCTCTTTCAGAGTTGTTTTCAGGATAAAATGAGATATTATTTATATAGTACTTTGCAAATCTCCAAGTGCTATATAAATGTTCAATTAATATCATTGCTAGCTATTATGTAGTAAGTTGCCCAGAATCCAACAGGTAGTAGATAGAAGAGCTGAGACTGAAAATCGTGTCTTCTCACTCCATATCTAAACTCTTTCTGCTGTATGATGCTGCCTGAAAAAATCTATTTGTCATGTCAGGGGTTCAGAACTATTCTTTACAGATATCTCTCTAAGGAGTCCACCCTGGCAGATTTCTAGTAGAGAGTATGTCTCCTTTTGCTTGCCCCTTTTCCCTTGTTTTATACTATGCTCCCCATTCATGTTGTGGCATAGAAAGAACCTTGGACAAGGCCTCAAAAGAATTAGGTTCTAATCCTAGTTGTGCAATTAACTTAATGTTTAACTTTAAGCAAGTCATTTAATATCTGGAGCACTTTCCTAACCTGGAATGTGGGACTATCGAACTACTAAATTAGCTTCCAGTTCTCAAAAAATTGATTCTGTAACTCCATTCTCTTTTCCTTTCTTAGTTTCTCCTTCAGTCATCCCTCAATGCAGAACTGATTCTTTTCTCTCTGCTCAATACTCTCTAATGAGACATAATTAATGAGTCGACCCTGCATTAAAGTCTCAGGAAAGTACACCTTGTCAAATCTTCCTTATAAAATTTGACTTCTGCTGTAGGCAAACCATCTTCCTTGAACTATTCTCACCTTAGGCAACTAGATGATAAAGTAGGTGGAGCAGTGAGCCTGGAGTCAGGAAGGGTTCAAACCCAGTCTCAGACACTTACTAGTTGTGCAACCCTGGTGACTCACTTAACCTCTATCTACCTCAGTTTCCTAAACTGGAAAATGGGGGTGATAATAGCATCTACCTCCCAGGGTTGTTGTGCAGATCAAGTGAGATGCTATGTTTAAAGCACTTAGCACAATGTTGTGCTCATAGTATGCACTTAATAAATGCTTGTTTCCTTCCTTCCATATCTTCATTCGAGATCCCTCTGACTTATATATTTGAGGATGGAGATGGGAGTATATGGGAAGGCCAGCCCCTGAGAATAGTTTTGTTTTTTCTGAGTTATAGTCAAGCAGATGGTAAGAATGTGACTAGGTGGGGTAGGCCAATTAAATTAAAGCCTCCTCCTCTCTACTGTGTGGCAGTCAGAAAGACTGTGCCAAAAGGTGTTCCAGACCTGCCAAAACTGCTTGGAAAAAGAGGCCCAAGCCCTGCTCTGAAAACACCAGAAGCTGCTAGAAATGGAATGGTGGCAGACTGACATTGCCTTCCAACTATTATTCTTTGTGTCTGTTGTCTCCCAAGTGCCTAGACTGCTGTACTCCCAGGGAAGAATTCTACACATTATAGAGTTTCAAGTTCTTTATCTCGGTATTCAAATGCCTTCATAATCTTAGGTAACCTTAACCTTAATCTTAACTTTACATAACTTTAAATAACATTTAAGAATAGGATCAGTAATTTGGTCTCCCTCTGAAAGGTAAACAAGACCTGTAATTTGATGAATCAGAAAACCATCTTCGCATAAGACTTCTGTTATTGATGAGAGACCCAGTAGAAAGATCAATGGATAGAGTCAGAGAAACCTAGTTAAAGTCCTACCCCAACCATGTACAGCCTGTTTCACCAAGAAGCAAGTAACTTAACCTTTCTGTTAATCAGTTACTTCTTTTGTAAAATCAGGGAGTTAGACAAGATGACTTTAAAGCTATCTAGTCTACCCAGATGGGGCCCCTGCTACCTCTAAACATGAGATCCTATGAGTAATTAATTCATTGTCCTTCATCTATAACTAGGACAATGCATATGAATCATTTCAGTAGGCTTCTTCCTTCCCAAGGAGCAGCATGCCAGAAAATCTAAGATATTGTGTGCCCTCTATCATGAGATCAGGAACTTTTAAAGTTATAATTGCCCATCATATTGCCTAGGGAGTTTGAAAAATCACTCTTCCTCTAAACAGGAAACTGGGTTTCAGGAAGAGTATCCTTGAGATCCTGTCCCACACCTGCCAGCCCATGACTTCCAATGAAATGTCCTTCTTCCATAATTTGCTATTGCTATTCTTAGTGGGGGACTTCTTTTGCTGCCTTTTAGAAGACACTAAAGGAAAAGAAGGCAACGAATGAGTTCTTAAGAGCTCTAGAGGGCGGTGGCCAGCTTTTTTTGTTTTTCTAGGTCCTGAGAAGGCATAGCTAATCTTCAGTTAGTCAGTAGGAAGTTCCTATGTCCTATCACTTGCCATCAAAGGAAGCCCTGTAATCTAATTAACTTAATGGGTTGTTGTACAATCATTTTCAACTCTTTGTAACCCCATTTGGGGTTTTCTTGATAGAGATATTGAAGTTGTTTACCATATTCTTCTCTAGCTCATTTTCCAGATGAGGAAACTGAGCAAACATGGTTAAATCAATTGCCCAGCATCATCCAGCTAGTGAGTATCTAAGGTTAGAACAAGCCTTCCAACTTCAGGCCTGGCATTCTATCCACTGTGCCATCTAGTTGCCTAAGCTTGATTAGAGAATTCTTAAATTTGATCAAGGACTAACAATGGCTTGAACACCATAATTTCCTCAAGTTGTTTGGGAAACTCTTCAGTTTAATCCAGGATTCTATTGAAACAACTTTTTTACACATACACAAGAGAAACAAACTGACTGGTTTTTAAAACTTTTTTTTAAATTTTTGCTTTTTGGAGGGCAATTGGGGTTGTGACTGGGTCAAGGTCACACAGCTAGTAAATGTTAAGTGTCTGAGGCCAGATTTGAACTCAGGTCCTCGTGACACCAGGGCTGGTGGTGCTCTGTTCACTGTGCCACCTAGGTGCCCCCAAACTGACTGTTTTCAAAGTTTCCATCTCCTTAACTCATAGTCATATCGCATATTTACCTGGACACCTGTTTGTTAATGAGTCTCTGGGAGTTAAGGGACATTTCTGCTTCCATAAGACCAGTCACTTACATACTTTGCATTTGTAATAGACAGACTTGGAGTCAGAAAGATCTGAGTTCAAATCCTGCCTCAGACACTTACTAGCTAGGATATAGTAAAGTCACTTCATCTGTCTCAGGCTCAATTCCTTTATCTATTAACACAGTGATAAAAACAGCATAAAACACACAGGATCAGAGGATTGATTGTCATGTGGATTTGAAGGAATGGTACTCATAAAGCACTCGGCAAGCCTTAAATAGATAAGTTAAGGTGGCTAGGTAGCAAAGTAGATAGAATGTTAGACTTGGAGTCAGGAAGATAGTTCAAATCCGATCCCAGACACTTACTAGCTCAGTGACCCTGGTCAAATCACTTAAACTCTGCCTTCCTCAGTATCCTCCTTTTTAAATGTGGTTAATAATAGGACCTACCCCTTAGGGTTGTTATGAGGATAGAAGAAGGTATTTACACAGTGCTGCACAAATCTTGAAGTGCCATATAAACATTATCTACTACTAATATTATATAAAAGAACAATTTAAACATTACTTATCACTAGGGTGCTGCTATACTCTGAAGGATGAGGAAATCTTTTCTTCTGACTTGCAGACACAAACCTTCTAGATGTATTGTCTACCCTTGTTAGAATGTGACATCTATGTGAGTAGGGGTTATCTTTTTTATGAGTAGGCAGAATCTCAGTAGTACAAAAGAAACATGAGATGCCCAAATCTAAAGACATCACCAACCCAAATGTTCAGTCTACCTGTACCTGAATTATAGTAGAGCCTCCCAAGTTCACATAGGTTTAATCAACCACAGTGTACCTTAACCCCAGCTTTGGATGCCAATGGTCCTCTTCCAGCACAAAGGATGAGCAACTTTTGTGTCCCCAGTGCTTAGTACAATTATTTACACGATTATCACCTAACAAATGTCTTTTTTTTCTTTATTCTTCTTCTTCTTATAGTTGCTGTTGCTTCTGGAAGGGTTTTACAAACATGAGCTTGGATGTAAGAGGATCCCAGAATCATAATCTACTCCTGGGATGATGCTGAGAATCATCTTGCCCAAGGACTCTGAGATGTAAAAAGTGAAGAATTTGAGGTCCAGGGAAATCCAGTGACTTGTCCCAAGTTATGCAGCTAGAAAATAGCAGAGCTAGGATTCTAACCTAGGTCTCCTGGGTCCTAATCCACAGCAGAAACCCAGTGCTAAAAATATGCCCTTGGAATACTGATTTCCAGGGGGTGAATGGATTCATGTGAGTAGCTGGTCTTCTTTATATGCTATTGTTATTTAATTTAGTTCGGTTCTAGTCTTTATGACCCCTTTTGGGGTTTTTCTGAGCAAAAATACTGGAATGGTTTGCCCTTTTATTCTTGTACTTATTTTATAGATGAGGAAATTTAGTTAAATGACTTGCCCAGGGTCACACAGCTAGTGTCTGAGGTCGGATTTGACCTCACCAAGATGAATCTTCCTGGCTCCAGGCCCAGCACTGTATCTACCATACCACCTAGCTCTCATAAATCGATAACATCTAGATATCTATCTATACACATACATATATGCATTATATATATGCATATATATGTAAAAATGTTCATGAATGTGGATATGTACCCACACATGCATGCATAGATTCAGGAAACATGTAACCTAGGTATCCTAAGTAAGAGATGATTCAGATAGGAGGTAAAAGAGAGGAAGCTAAACTTAAATTGTCTACCAACAGTTAATTGGATTCAATGCTATTATCTATAGGAGAAGCTTTGAAGGTACCCGGAGCATGACACCGTACCTTTAAAATATTCTGATTCTAAACTCCTCACACATCTGCCTACAATTATCTTAATCAGCAGGCCATGAAATAAAGACTCTTTGGTTTATTATCCCACCTGTTTGTTTAAGTTACAGGCAGTATGGCACCAACAAAATATTAAGTGCCTACCAGCTGGAACTGATAAAAAGGACAAACATGAGTTGTAAGCACTCAAGCTTAAGAACCAGTTTTACTCAACTATCCTTAACCCATGGCAGAACCATCTCATTCCACCTGGCTTTGTTTATGTTTTGTTTTGTTTTTAATTTTTCAAAGCCAAGATTTGAAAGAGTGAAAGATCATTTTTGAAGCTCAATGTGAATGTCAGGTCTATAGGAAATAAAGAGAAGATGGAGCAGCCACAGAGGAATGAATATGTCTAAATTCTAAAAATGAATATTCCGCATCTATCTACTGGAATTTTTTTTAACAATCCACAAGGTTGAAAGTAGGCCATCTCAGAGGCTACAAAACAATTAAATCATTTGGGTCAAAGACATTAGAACAAGAATTCTTAACCTGGATCTGTGAATTTAAAAAAAATATGTATTTTAACAACTCTTTCAATATTCTTGGTTTCCCTTGTAATCCTATGTATCTTACTTTATTCATAAGAAATTATTCTAAGAGATCCATAGGCTGCATTGGACTACCAAAGGGATCCATGACAAAAAAAGTTTGAGAATATCTGCCTTATCATTAAATGAGGGGAGATCCACATAGCTTGTCCCATCAAATATCCACAGGAACCCAAAAGGAAAGTGTTTAGAAAAAAAACTTCTAAAGATAGTTGTCATAGATTGTCTTTGCATTTAAAGAACTTCAGATTGTATCATGAAAAGATGTTAGTGTGATCTAGGGAAGGAGGAAGAGAAGCAGCTGAATTAACATTTATGTGTTTTATAGTTAGGAAATCATTTTCATACTCAACTCTTGGAAAGAACACTAAAGTCAGTTTGAATTCAAGCTCTGTTCATCATGAGACCTAGGCCAAATAACTTATCCTCTTGGTCCTCAATTTCCTTCTTCTGCAATCATAGTAATTTGTATTCATTACAGTGATGACTGATTAATGTTTACCAATTGGTTCTCTGAAAAAAATTATGTAAGACACATTTTAAGTTTAGTATATATATTGTTAGAATTTTCTCCATCATTTGTCTTAAGTGTAGACAATCAATGAAATAGTAAATCAAGCCCAGAATATTTATGCTATTTGCCAGTTTTCCAGGTGTAAATGCCCTCAGTGAAAATACAACAATTGACTCTTGGAAGCCAGCTCAAGCTGGCTCCAGCACATTCCTGTCATATAAAATCTTGAAATTTTCAAAGATTTTATCTATCTATCTATCTATCTATCTATCTGTCTGTCTGTCTGTCTCTCTGTCTGTCTGTCTATCTATCTATCCATCCATCTATTTATTCTATAAGAATGCTGCTGTGAACAGCTTTCAAGGTTCCAATTACATAGGATAGTGAACACTCCAAAAACAAATCAAAGCAAGTCATTCACAGAAAATCATAATACAGCATTCAAAATATTACAACTTATCACAGAAAATCAAAATACAGCATTGACAACAACTTATCACAAAAATGGCCACATAGTTTTCACCAAAGTGGTCACATAGTTTTAAACAAAGTACATTCATTTAGTTCATCACAAAATCCTTAATTCAATCACAACATACAAAAGTCCTAGTTCTCTACCCCTAGGTCACAGTAAATCATAATCTTCTCAGTCAGTACACAGTATCCAAGTAAAGTTTTCTTTCAGCCTGACTCAAGGCTGACTCTTAGCTTCCATGGTTCCTCTTCCATGGTCCCAGCTCCAACTGAAAGGCAGGCAGCTCCCAGGCCCTTGCTTGGCTCCATGTTCAATTCTTTGTCCAGTTCCCATTTCATATTGAAGCTCACAGTGTCCAGTCCACCTCAAGTCCTTCACAGTTCCTGTTTCTGGGAAGACAAAGCTTAACAGAGCTACAATAATATTCAACACATTGCTGGCACAATCATCAATTCACTATATGCCTGTGAAATCAACTCAGACACACCAACAAGGTCTAAGAACTCAACACAAATCATCAACATAGAAATCAACACAGACCAACAAACAAGGTCCAGGAGGTCAGCACAAATCATCAGTAAATTAGTAGGACCTCCAAAACCCTCCTCCAGGACTTCTGTAAACATACAACCAGAAAATCCTCTTTCAGAGCTTCCAGTAAGGTCCCAGGGCTTCTGTACAAAGTATCACAATCATATATCAGCACAGAAAGAGCAGACAAACAGAGTACCAGGATGCCACAAATTTTTCTCCTTCTTGACTCTGCTGTTTCTGCAGTCTGAGTTCTGCTGTCTCCAGTCTAGGGTTCTCTTTATATATGGTCATTAGCTCCTCCCCAGGAGTTCTAGGGTTCACAAGTTGTGGGGTTCACATGTTCAGTATCTTATCAGACTTGATAAAAGCCTCAAAAGAAACTTGAACCGAAACAAGGTGTCAATTCAATAGCTGAAGCAAGGTGTAGACTACTTCTGTGCTTGCCATTACAGTACTACAGGTATTATTGTCCCTATTTTCCAGATGAGGAAACTGAGGACAAGAGGATACTTTATCTACCATGTCATACCACCACTGATAAAGAGCATTGGAAGATTACACTTTTCACTAAAACATTCTCTCTCCTCTGCTTCCCTCCTATGGAAATCTTGATGCAAAGATAGTAATTAATTTTCCTCTGTTCACAAACAAACTAAAAGTGGAAGAAAGACCTGAAGCTTGCTCTTCAGATTCCAATTTTAAGTGTCATCTACCATGGAAAAGAAATAGTGTTTCCCAAAGAGCACTGGATCCAAAATCAGAGGATCTGGGCTTGAAATCCAGTTCTACTCTTTAATACTATGTGACCCTGAGTAAGTCCTACCCATTTCATGTGCCCTCAGTCCACACGACATGGTCCCTTCCCACTCTAAAGCTATGATCTTAGCATTCCATAGCATATTATAACATCCTAAAGACTGGCACCATTCCCTGAAGAACTGAAGCAATGAAGAAATATTTGAACAGGGCTAAAATAAGGAAAAAAAAGATTTGTTTAATATAAAAGTGATAGTATTTAAAGGATTGGCTACAGACTATAGATTATTAGCAATAGAAGGGACCCTCTTAGGTCCCTATTGGTCCACGTCTGTGCATCCTATGTAAGTTTTGTCCACGTCCTCTCTTAAGTTAACAACTGGGGACCCTGATATTTACATTGGGTTTTGAAATGATCTCTTTCCTTTTTCCCTCAAATCTGGTCTTTGAAAAAAAAATCGAAAAAACTCAGCAGAATTATATGGTTCTATGATGGGCTAAGTCTTTTTGACTAAAATTGGCTCTTGAGTTCAAGCATTTAAGATTCATGTTTGTTCTTTTAATTATAACACATTGACATCCTTCATTGTCTTTTCTTAAAAGTGCACAAATACCAATGGAATCCTCAGACTGTCTAATATTAAAAACTCTCACCATTTGGCCTATCACCTTTTCAAATAAATTGAACTCCAAACATTAATAAGGGGCATACTATGTATAAGGTGCTATGCTAGATGCTAGTGTTCCAAAGTCAGAAATGAAATAATTCCTAGTCTTAAGGAGCTTAGATTCTACTGGGTGACATGCTACATATCTATAAGCATATAAAAAGTGAATATACACACATGTATGTATATATGTGTGGATAATATATACGCATATGTATAAATAATATAAATATATAATATATAATATATTTTTATATAATATAATATATTAATATTAATAATATGTATGCATATATATATACACTCTTACTCTCTCTTTCTCTCTCTCTCTCTCTCTCTCTCTCTCTCTCTCTCTCTCTCTTCCAAGTGTGGGTTGGGAAATATGCAGGTTAGACAAACTACCAAAATTTCAGAAGTATCATCACTTCTTTGGTATCAAAGTCTACTTCACTGAATCTCTTGATCCAAAGCAAAGACCTCAGTGGTAGTTATGCTTCCTTTCTCTCTCCTCTTCCTGAAATCTGAAGGAGATACTTCCAAAAGCTAAATGGTACAGTGGGTAGACTGCTAGACCTACAGTCTGAAAGACTCCTTTTTCATGAGGTCAAAAGTGACCTGATACACATATTAACTCTGTGACTCTGGGCAAGCTACTTAATCCTGTTCATTTCAGTTGTATCATCTGTAAAATGAGGTGAAGAAGGAAATGACAAGCAGCTCTAATATCTTTGCCAAGAAAACCCTAAATGGGAGTGTGAAGAGTTGAAGATGATTGAACAAAATACCCATCAGTAATTTTGGGTTTGCTACAGATAAACTCCTGATAACAATGACCAGATCCTACATCAGTATCAAGAACCCTTCTTCTTCTATAAACAAATCCACTTGTTTTGGCCAATTGTTTGATACTCTGTATCAGTACATTATGGTTGAGTTCATGTGGATGTTTCCTGAGAAGATTCTTTTGGTTCTGTCATTGGATCTTTGCCATTTAATAGGTTCCATTGGAACCAAATCAAAATCACTTACCTTTGATAGGTCCAATGGAATTTATAATGTCACCATTTGTTTGTTCAGGAACTATTTCTAGCCATTTCTAACATGTTCATCATGTAGTCTTAAAAATCTAATGACTCCTTTCCTCCTTTTTGAAGCAGATATGCTATTTTTTGTGCAGCTGCCATGAAATGTTAAACCTTATGTTTTGTTAATATTCTATGAGTTTTTTAGTCAGAAACTTTTAAAAAAATTCATTGGCAACCATTTTACTATTCCAAAGTTGTACATTAAAACTGGCATTACAACATTGTTTAGAGTGCTAACTATATATTTCTCCCATTAAACTTTAGCTTCAGGACACGAGTAAATATCTTAATATACATGACTGGCAATTTTCATCTCTCTGGATAACGGTTTCCTTCTTGGCCATAACGTCTTGTGTTAATACTGCTACAGCTGCTGTAGTAGCTAAGACCCCACTGCTTAAATGATCAGAAAGAAAAGAAGATACCAACTTTCATAAAACCTCACAAGTCCTGTATAAAGAAAAGGACACATAAACTGAAGGTGGTCGCATCCCAGAAACAGGCTTGCCCAGGTGTCTACGACATTCTGGGCCCAGCCCAGTAATAACAAGAGTATCCCAGCACTGATCCTACCTGGCTCAGAAAACCGGCACCTATCCACCTGCAATGGTAATCGATTTGTTGGATATTTAGGGCTAAATGGATAGGATACTTAGGGCTAAATAGATCAGATACTTAGGGCTAAGTATAGAACTCTGTCCATTGGTGAAAAGGTGTGAATTCCCCTGTTAACTTGAAAGGATGCTATCAGCTGAGACATTCCCCTGCTGACTTGGGAGAAGGTCAGTGCCTATAAGGAA
>JAQQSW010006392.1:0-13959 GCA_028646575.1 Pseudocheirus occidentalis | reverse complement strand
AGTGAATTATTTTCCTCAATTAGTTTTTGGAGCTCCTTTTCCATATGTTCAGTTTTCATCTTTAGGGAGGTATTTTCTCCATTTAGATTTTGGACCTCCTGTCCTAATTCTCCAATTTTACCTTTTAAAGATTTGCTTTCTTCAGTGAGATTTTTTTTCCAATTTGGTCACTGTAGATTTAAATTTATCTCCTACCTCTTTAATTTCATTTTTAAAATCCCTCTTGAAGTCCTCCAAGAATGCTTTTTGGGCTTGAGACCAATTCACATTTCCTTCTGTGGTCTTTAGTGTGAATATAGAGTCCATGTTGCCTTCTGAATTTGGTTGTTCTTGCTCACTAAATAGATGTGATGGTCCTAGCCTTTGCAGTTTGCTTCTTCTCCATTGTGGGTACCTATGTCCTGGAGTTTTAGAATGGATATCTGCTTCTGGGGTGCAGAAGTATTGAGCTTCTCAAGCTGGGAGGGAGGAGTTTGGTTGTTTGGTTTGAGCTGTAGCCTCCAAGTGTGTAGACTGAAGCCAAGGCCAGGACTCTCAGTGTTTCCCATGAATTACCCTGAGGCTTACAGAGTAACCTGTGGGGGCAGGGTAGTCTGGATCTTTCAGGTTTCCACTTCTGTGTCTCTGGGCTACAGATCAGACAGGCCCAGTAGCAGAAGGGCAGGGCAGGGCTGCAGTTTTCTCATTGGCCATGTAGTACTAAAGCACACCTGGGCTTTTCTTGTTAGGGCTTGCTGGCTCTACCCTCCTGGGTTTAGACTCCTTACTGTCTCCCTTCCCCTTCCTCAGTGACACCCAGACCTGAGACTGTTTCCACTAATTCAAGATTTTACTCTGGGTGGGGCATTTAACTCTGGACTTTTCTGGGTCATGGAGGGGGGATCAGAGCAACTAAACGTTATTCCTCCATCTTGGCTTCTGGAAGTTTGGGTATGTAATTTTAAACATCCAGGCTGTGGGATGTTAGGCCCAGGAAAAGCTGCTGACCCTGCTGTGGGCCCCGAGTTTTTTCCTACCCAGTTCTGATGATCCTCTGTCCTGTGGTGAGATGGCTGCAAACCCCTCCAGCTGGGTGAGTCTGCTGGCTAGCTGGGGCTTCTTCTCAGTCTGCCTTACTCTGCTCTCAGCTCCATGCTGGTGCATCTCCTGTGTGCTCTGCATTCTCCTTGCCCAGACCTGAATAGGCACTTTCCTGGGCTGGGAATCTGTCACGCTCTGTCTCCCAGTGGGTTCTGTCACTGTTAAATCTGTTCAAATTCACTTTTTAGCTTTTAGAGACAGAATTCTTGGAGGAACTTGGAAAGGCTACTGCTTCCTTTTCACCATCTTAGCTCTGCCTCTAGTTGACTCTTTTAAAAAGAAAACCTTTAAATTGGGGGCAGCTAAGTGGTCCAGTGGACAGAGCACTCGTCCTGAAGTCAGGAAGACCTGAGTTCAAATCCAGGCTCAAACCAGACAATTGATACTTACTAGCTGTGTGACCCTGGGCAAGTCACTTAATCCCAATTGCCTTGCCCAAAACAACCAAAAGTCAAAACCCTTTAAATCAGTCACTCAAAGAAATTCTCATTCTCTCACCTCTAGAATATGGCTCCTCTATTTGTTTTTTCACTAAGGTGGGCCCTTTTGCCATTGCTTTCTTTAGTACCATTTTTAAAACACCCTCTGAGAACGTGTATGATTGCAATACTGGAGTCCAAGTGTGGGGGTTATTGTCTTTAAATGCTCATGGGATGTTTTTACTTAGTTGAATCTCTTGTCCAAGTTTCCCTAACCTGTTTTTCTCCTCTACTGTTTCTTTCTGATTTACCAATCAATAAATCAACAAGTATTAGTTAAATGCTTACTCTTTGCCAAGGCACTGTGCTAAGCATGGGGGACAAAAAGCCAAAAGCCAAAACCAAGCCTATTCCTGAGGGGCTTATAGTCTAATGTTAGAAGGTATCCTCATTCATAACCATTTGTCACCTTCTATAAGATTCAACAAATAATTTTATATTTGAAACCAGTGCTGCCTTTGGCAGCCATCTCTCTCTTCTTAGCAGGTAAATGAAGTGTTTGTTCACTAAAATACATTGGGGGCTCTTTTGGACTCTTTAGAACAATTGATTTACATTAGTTAAACTTTTCCAGAAAATTATTATAATTGGTGTTGATAGCTTTCCTGTTGTTAATCATCTTTTTTTATTAGGAACTATTTATTTAAATAGTTCAGAATTGAGTTGTTTCAATTATACTCCATATCTCATTTCTCATTATTCTCCTGGCTTTTTACTAATTCCTATTCATCCGAAAAAGTCTGTGGTTTGATTATATTCAGGCAGTTGACTCAGGTAATTCCTACATCAATAACTAGTCTTTTTCCTGTTTGTTAAAAAGAATCAATTTCAGTTAGCTTTCATGTTATACAGTGCTGATTGTGCCTAGTGCCTGCTGATTATCTTCTCAAAGAGAGTGCTCCTGATATAAAAGTCTCAAGGCTGATGTGTAGCCTCAAAGACATGCCTTTGACCTCTCCTGCACCTTCTTCCTGACCCAGGCTTTCATATCTATTTTTCTGGCAATACTCACTTATTCCTACCTTTGCATTGTAGTTGTCGAGGATCAAACTGAATGTAGATTTAATTTAAAATTTCCTATTGTATTCAGGGTAGAATTTCTCTGCCCTTTCATCTTTTATGACCAATGTTGGCTCATAAGCTACAATTATTTTCATGGTGGTCTCTTACAAATTAGGAGCACTGCCTGTTCAACATAAAAAAATTTTTTTTTCTTTTACAGTCTCCCTCCACCAGAGTAGTTGCAATATCTGTATCAGGCACTCAGAAAAAAATACACAATAACAAAAAAAGCAACCATGAATTCAGTGGTGTTTTAAATCAAAATATACTTTATTAGTCACAATAGCATCTACATACATTCAAAAATAGCAATACATATTGGCATGAGGTATATTATATATTCAGTTGGCAGAAGGTGCTTGCTTACTTATGGAACTGAATGAGATTTGCTGGGCCTCTTGCAATGATTCTACAGTTCTCCCCTATCCCAGGAGCCCTCTACCCACTGTACTGAGGTGTCTTCTAGCTTTCACATTCCAAGTTCTAGGCTGTAAGGTCCATTCCAGCTCAAAGATTTCATGATTTATATAATGTCCTTTATCCACTAGTTATTTCATGTGAAGGAGTTTTATTCCAGTGCCCCCACCCATATAGACTCTAGATTATGAATTAATAAGAGGTAGGACCTAGGCATATTTATTTTTTCACCTGCTCCGTTTAGCCCAGGGCCCTCTATACAGCAAATACTTAACCAAGATTTTATATTGTTTCTATTTCCAGAGTCTGGTCTAGTATGAGACTGGACACAGAATTACCAAATTTTAAGATGAGAATGAACCCATCTAGCCCAACCCATGATGGAAAATTGCAACATAATAGATGAGTCATTCACTATCTCCAGTGAGGGAAGCCAGTACCTCTCAAGGCAGCCCCCTCCATTTGGGGATGGCTTTAATTATATCAAAGTTAATTTTGTTTGTTTGTTTGTTGTTGTTGTTGTTGTTGTTTTGCTTTTTTGGAGGGGGAAGGCAGGGAAATTAGGGTTAGATGACTTGCCGAAGATCACATGACTAGTGAGTGTTAAGTGTCTGAGGTCAAATTTGAACTCAGGTCCTCCTGACTAGGTTTGGTGCTCTATTCACTGTGCCACCTAGCCACCCTTCAAACTTAATTTTGACTCTGAGCAACTTCCAGCCATTGTTCTGCCTCCAATGGAACAAACAGAATGGAACTAATCCCTATTCCATACTTTAGCCCTTCAAATACTAAATGACAGCTATCTCATTCTTTCTGAGTCTCCTCTTATCTAGGCTCAGTATACAGGCTTCCATCTTAATTTTGTTGTTGTTCAGTGGTTTTAGTCATATGTAACTCTTCACTACCGCATTTGAGGTTTTCTTGGCAGGGATGCTGGACTGGTTTGCTACCTCCTTCTCCTGCTCATTTTACAGATGAGGAAACTGAGGAAATCAGGAAGAAATTACTTGCCCAGGGTCACACATCTAGGAAGTGTCTGAGGCCAGATTTTAGACTCAAGAAGATGAGCCTTCCTGATTCCAAGCCTAGAGCTCTATCTACTGCAGCTAACCCTCCATCTTAATACTGATCCTCCTATGACATGAATTCAAAAGCCTTCCCCATTCCTAGTTGTGCTCCTCTGGGCACTTTGCAGCCTATCAATGTCTTCCTTAAACTGTAGTTTCTGGAACTGAACACAGTACTCTAGATGAAGTCTGAGAGGACAGCGGCACTACGCCTGGAAGTTCTGCCTTTTTTAATGCGATCCAAAATTATTTGAGCTTTCTTGGTGGGCTCATAATAATGCTGATTCACCTTGAGCTGATCATTCACAAATACTCCAGATCTTTTTCAGAACAAGTACTATCTCTATCCACATCTTCCCATCTACCACTTACGTGGTTGACTTCTGAATGTATGTGAAAGGCAACATTTATTTTGATTCAATTTCGTCTTTTAAGACTCAGTTCAAGGTTTTAGTTTACCATTATCTTTTTGGCCCTTGACTCTGTCATTCAAAGTGTCATCTATGCTGATATCTAAGTAATTGATCAAGATTTTCAACCAGCATTATATCAAGTGCTGGGGAAGGCAAAAATGTTCCTGCTTTCAAGGACTTCACAGTTTAATGGGAGAGATAATATGAAACAGGGATATCTAGGTGGTTCAGTGGATAAAGTGCAGGGTCTTGAATCAGGAAGACTAGTCTTCGTGAGTTCAAATCTGGCCTCAGACACTGGGCAAGTCACTTCACCCTCTTTGCCTCCGTTTCCTTGTCTGTTAAATGAGCTAGAGAAGGAAATGGCAAACTACTCCAGTGTCTCTGCCAAGAAAACCCCAAATGGGGTCACAGAGAGTTGGACACTACTCAACAACAATAGCAACAATATACAAACAATTATATGATACTAGATATGTGTATATGTATATATATGATAAATTGGACATGATCTCAGAAGGCGTGTACTAGCACTAAGGGAAATTGAGAAAGACTTGTTGCTGAGGGTAGGATCTTAGCTGAGACTTCACGGAAGCCAGGGAAACCAGAGAGTGGTGATGAGGAGGGACTAAATTCCAGACATAGGGGAGAACCAATGAAAATGCCTGGAGTTAGGAGATGAAATATTGTGTGTAAAGAATAATAGAACTGAATCACAAAATATATGGATAGGAGTAAATTATAGGATGGAGGATTAAATGAAATGCTTTAAAAACCAAGCTGAGAACTTCGTATTTTATCTGGGGATTCTGGGGAGCCACTGGAATTTATTGGGTAGGAAAGTGTCATGGTCAGACTTGCACTTCAGGTAGATCAGTTTGAGAGATGTGTGGAAGAGGAAATGGAGTGGGGCAAGATTCAAAACAGAGAGACCAACAAGTAATTTTGTTATTCTCTGATTATTTTAAAATAAGACAAGGAAAGGAAGAGAAAAAGGAATACACTAGGAAACAAAGGGGGAGGAATGGTGGAGGAAGGAACTTATTTCATATAATCTTGGGTACTCAAGTAGAAACCTGTATAAACAAGGGGGACTGGAGCAGAGACACTGAAACATCTCATTTGAGCTGGCCAGAGGGGAGTAGAATACACACACAGTTAGGTGCAAAATAGCATTCAACTCAATAGGGAGACAGGAGGGAATTTGGAGAGGCAAGAATGAGAGACAGGGCAGATTAAGGAGGGATTAGAAAAACAATATATAACCCTGGAAGGTAGAGTGTAAAGAACAGTTTGAAGGGAAAGAAAAAAAGGGTGAGAACCTATGACTGAGGTCAGGGCAGATGAACAGAATGGAGTCAGGGAAGCATAAGTTAATGGCATCAAGCATAGTGTTCTGGTGCTAGACACGCTCTTTTATGAAAGGAGGCAGGGAGCAAAGAGCATATTTCAGGCTGTTGGTCTCTCAACCATCCTGAGCTGATTGCCCTATAGAATATTAGGCCATGGGATCCTATCTCTCCCCCAAACCCTTCATAGAAATCAACTTTCCCCAAATCTAGGATTCATGTTACTCTATGCCTAGATTTCCCCTCCTTTTCTATCTTAAACTCTAGGAGGAAATTATCATATCCTTCCAAAGTTCCCATCTTTTTTATGTTGGCTCCCAGTTAGTGGTTAATGAGACTTGGTTAGTGAGACTCAGAATCACAATAGGATTTCCCCATGTTGGTTAAAGGAGGAAAATGATCATTAAGGCAAGGTAAGAAATGATTAGCTGTACTAATTTGGGGAGAGAGACAGATACATGCAGAGAGATAGAGACAGAGAGCTCCAGTAGAAGTCTGGTTAATTGAAGTCACTCCAATATCACACTCTATGCAAGGAATATGGTCTGGTTCCCATGTTCTTCTTTCTGTCCGGGACTCTGATGATAAAATAGCTTGTTTCTTCCTCCCTTGATCTTCACCCAAATGTGCCCCCATCCCATGAATTCCCTTTTTGGGTGCCTGGATTTTTTCATATGAGTACATACATATTTTTATATACAGTGCTCCCCTATACTCCCAATCCTTTTGCCTATGCTGTTTCCTTTAATTAAGGTGTACCCATCTTAGAATCATGGTATAGCCACAGTGGGGTTTCATCCCACCAAGTTTCAGTGATCCTTATGAAGTCAAATTGGGCTTCCTGGTTAGGCTCTCCCATTACTCACTCTTATTGGCATTTGGACATAGAGACCAAAGGGAATCATTTTTACTCCTGGCTCCTTATGCTCTACTCAACACCACCATTATCCTAGAAAGGGAATTATCAGTCAACTACCTTATTTTTTCCAATCCTGTGATTTCCCTGACCAAAACCCTCTTCCCAGGCCAGCACTCCTCCATATGTGCTGTGTCCCTATTAGAATGGAAACTTTCTGTGCAAGGGTCTCCCATCTGACTTTTGTATTTATAATCCCATTACTTAACACAGTGATTGGCACATGGTAAGCATTTAATAACTGTTTTTTCATCCATCCATCCATCCATCCATCCATCAATTCATTCTTCCTTCATCACAGCTACTCCTTCTCTATGCTATCTAGGCTGGCATATAGATTGTCGACAGTGTTCAATCTCCCACATCCACAATAAAGACTTCTTGCCTCAGTATCTTCAATCTCAGAGGTCACTGAGTCTAATGACGCTGAATTGGGAATGTTGTACCACAAAGATCAGCCTGCTAAATCTGGTGACAGATGATTTAGAAATTCGCCCACTCTCCTCTCTCTTGCCTAAAACAGCTTATGGGGCCTTCACTATAATGGCCCATCCAGATACATTCAGCAAAGATTGTGACACTGTCTTGGGGCCTTGTTTTACAATAATCTTTGAAAGTACAACAAAAACAATTCTCCTTTGCCTCTTGCTTCCAAGATTATTTTCCTCTCTCTATCTGTCCCCAAGACAGTTAATAAGAAAGGCTAACAATAGCTAGCATTTATAGGATCATTTAAGTTTTACAAAGAACTTTACATATTAGCTCATAAGATACTTAGAAAAACCCTGAGGAAACTGAATCGAACAGAGGTTAAGTGACTTGCTTAGGGTTACACAACTTAATTAGTGTCTGAGGTAGCATTTGAATTTGGGTCCTACTGACCTCACTTTACTCCTTGGCCATTTGCATCCTCACTTCAAATGAGGCAAAGAGATCCCTGTCAGGATTAAGAAGGATTCAGAAATGCTCTAAGGAGGAGACTGGGTCACCTGTAGACAAGATGGCTTGGCACTGACCTGTCCCCCAGCCCCTTTTTCAGACTCAGTGCTGTTCATATGATTCCTGGCTGGGATTAGTGGCATGGTCCAAAGTTACAGAATTTTTAAAAATGTAACTCTGTGCGTGTGTGTATGTGAAATGCCAACTATATGCAAAGCACTGGGTCAAGCACTAAGAGATTTTCAACATTAGATAAGGGACTGCCTTGTTCCTCATGGAATTCAGTCTAGTAGGGCAACTAGATGGCTCAGTGGATAGAGCACTGGGCCTGGAGTCAGGAGGACCTGAGTTCAAATCCTGCTGTAACTGTGTGACCCTGGACAAGTCACTTACTTCCATCTACCTCAGTTTCCTCATCTGAATAATGATGATCAAATGGGAGAATTTATAACATACTTAGCACATCTTAAAGTGTTCTATAAATCCTAGCTGTCATTCAGGAATAAAACACTGAGATAACTATAACATGGAAGAGGAATAGTAGAGAGGGGCCATATGCAAGAGGGGAAGACATTAGTGTGGAGGGGTGGGAAGGCATTCCAGGCATCAGGGACAGCCAAAGTAAAGACTCAGAGACTGGAAATGGGACTGCAAATAGACTAGTGAGTGAATTGTTTTGCTTTTTCTAGTGTATCTATAGGCACTTAAACAATGCCTCTTGATTAATTGATTACAATAAAGTCTTAGTGACGTGGGCATTATTTTTATGAGCTCTGGTGGGTGAAGGGACCTCATTGGCCCCTCAAGGTAGAGAACCTAGCACTCTTCAGGAACAATTCGAGCCCCGACTGACCTAGTGAGCCCCCTACATTTGTCTATCTCCAGGCCCAACCACAAAGCATTGCTGTTCTGTAGGATCATCCTGAACTCAGGCAACACTGGTATAGCCTTTCCAAGCCCAGGGTCACTTCATGAGCCCATGAGCAAGGGCTCTGAGGTCCCTAATAGAAACTGTGCTGTCCTTAGCCTACTCTGTGTCCAGTGGAGTGCTCCAGAGATCTCTGCTGTTAAACAGTTTTCTCAGTGACTTGGATAGAGGTACAGAGGGCATGCACATCATATTTGCAGATGACACAGAGCCAGGAGACTTAGCTAACACACAGAAAACCAGAGTCAAGATCTGCAAATATATCAACACTTAGAATATTGAGGTGAATCTAAGAAATGTCACCATATATTTGCCAACTTCGAGAAGGGGAGGAATGTTCAAGATAGGCAGGAATTCACCTGAGAAAGGGTTAGTGTTTGAAGACAATGTGCCAGGGTAGCCAAAAGAACCCAATGTCATCTTATGCCAAGGTGAGTTCCATCATGTCCAGGACTCAAGAGGTGATCCTTTGTGTTTCACCCCCATGAGACCACATTTGGAAGACTGTGTCTAGTTCTGAGCACTACAGCTGAAGTGTGTCTGGAGGACCTTGAGAGCCTGCCAGGTAAGCAGAGGTGCACTGGAGCTCACTAGTTGGAGAAAGTTGATTGTTAAACTTTCGGTGTGACCATTTATACCTTGGAAATTGACCAATGCTACAAACTGGGGCTTGATTTGTTCTTTTGCTGTCTCCAGATTTCATAAAGTCAAGGAGAAAACATTAACAATGCACATTAAACATAAAGATATGTTGTGCTTACTGTCCTGCTTCCAGAGAGCTTGTCATTAAGCATTTCCCAGCACCCCAGCACATAGACCTATCAGCTGGAGAAAGCTGAGGGTATTTGGCCTGAAGAACATTTCAGAGGGACATGAGAGCTGGATTCATGTGTTTAAAGAGTTTTTGTGAGGAAAAGGCATTAACTTTCTTCTGCTTGGCCTCAGAGAACAGAGAAACAGAATCATAGAGAGGATCCTTTAGGTTCAAGGTAATGACTTGAGGGGGAGTAAGCTCCTCAACACCAAAGGTCTTCAAGGGAGAGGACATCAGGGAGGGAATTTTTTTTGAGCTGCCAGTCCCACTGAATGGTCACTGGAGTTCTTAACTTCCTTCTACCTCTGAGTGTTTGTTATTCTGTGTCTTGGGAGATAACAATAAACAAGGCAGGATAGACAGAGTGTTGGTGGCTTGGGGAGGACTTTGGGAAAGGCCAGAGAAATAAGTGTAAACTCTGTCCTGGAGGCCATGGGGGAGCTAAAAAGGGCTTTTGAGCAATAGAGTGACCGATCAGATCTCAGACTTCTGAAGAATAATCTGGTAGGATGAGAAGAATGGAGGGAAGGAGGGAGGGAGAGAGAGAGAGAGGAGGAGGAGGAGGAGGAGGAGGAGGAGGAGGAGGAAGGGGAGGAGGAAGAGGAGGAGAAGAAGAAGAAGAAGAAGAAGAAGAAGAAAAGGAAGAAGAAGAAGAAAAGGAAGAAGAAGAAGAAGAAGAAGAAGAAGAAGAAGAAGAAGAAAAGACAGAGAGACAGAGACAAAGACAGATGGACAAGGAAAGAAGAGAGAGACAAAAAGAGACAGAGAGAAGAGGGGAGAGACAGAGGGAGAATGAGACACCAAAAGCCTGTGGGTCACTGAGATTCTCTCTCTCTCAGAGCTAGGCTCACTATATCTACTATTAGAGTTTCAAGGTACCCTGAGGGGTATGTAGGCTTCTCTCCCAAAATGTTACTTTCTCAAGCCTCTGTCAGCTGCATGTCCCCCCATCCTTTTTGTTGGGAGCCAGTGACTAGCCCCCAGCTCCATTTAACACCTTAATACCAGATGACTTTTACAAAAAGGTATTTATTTAAATGATAGAGCAAGAACAAACATCTCCTTCAGGGCACACCCTCCCTTATACTACCTTCATTTCTTGGGGGATAAGCTCCAAATTCAGTTTGACTCCTTGTTATTGGGCTGACCAAATTCTTAACTAAAGTTGGTATTGCTGCCAGAGGCAGTTGGTGCTTCAGTGCATAGAGTGCTGGGCCTGGAGTCAGAAAAAACACAAGCTCAAATCTAGTGTCAGAGACTTACTAATTGTGTGACCCTGTGCACCTGCTGCTTGCCTCAGTTTCCTCAACTGTGAAACAGGGATAATAATGGCACCGAGCTTCCAGGGATGTTGTGAAGATCAAAGGAGACAATACTGGTAAAGTTTTGAGTACAGGGCCTAGCATAACGTTGGTGCTGTATAAATATTTGTTCCCTTCCTGGCCTCCCAGCCCCTGCCAGAAAAATCCTCATTTCAGCTTTTACTGGCTTAGGATGAGACCAGAGGTCAGCAAATTGTTACTTACAGGCCAAATCTGGCTGCTTTGTAAGGCCTGGGAGCTAGGAATAATTTTTATATTTTTAAATATGGTAAAACTTTATTTAAAAATGTAAAAAAAACCACTCTTAATTCTTAAAGGACAAAAACAGGCCAATTTGGCCCATGGGCAGTGGTTTGCCAACCCTTGGTGTGGACCAGGGGTGGGGAACCTGCAGCCTCAAGGTCACATGTGGTCTTCTCAGTCGGTCCTCAAGTGCGGCACTTTGACTCAATCCAAACTTTTGAAGTATGTTATTCTCCTCATTCTTCTTACTTCACTCAGCAAACTTTTGAAGTTTGGATTTAGTCAAAGGGCTGCACTTGAGGACCTAGAAGGCCACATGTGGCCTTGAGGTCAGAGGTTCACCACCCTTGGCCTAAGGTCTCTCTGAGATACTTCATCTCCTTTTCCCCACCATCTCGGCCCCTCTGTACATATATCAGAGCCCTCACTACTTACAACTGTTACAACATCCCAGAAGAAAATGGATAAAGGCTGAGCTTAGATGGCTGTCCATCAGAATGGAGGATGTGAGAGGTGTCTCAAAGGGCTAAAAAAACCAGACCTGGTGATTGACTAGGTATGGAAGGAAATCCAACTTCCCTGATGTGATTTTGCCTGCAGCTTCTCTCAACTACACCTAGAATTGTCCTCATTCTTGCACCTCCAGGACTAATGACTATATGGCTACTAAGGACATTCCTGGACTGGGGCATAGGGCAAAGGAGAGGATGGAGTTCAAGCATACCACAAAAAATTCACAGAATGACTCAGTCAAGGACTTTAGAGGTCATGGATGCCAACATTGCCCATCTCTATTTTTTCAATTTATTCATTAATTTTAAAAATAAGACTTATTAGCAAGGTAAGACAGCAAACATTTATTGAATATCTACTGTGGGGCAAACTCTGTACTGTGTTCTGGGGATACAGATACATGCAGAAAGAAAGGCAATACCTACCCTCAAGGAGCTTACATTCAAATGAAAGAGACAACATACAAAAGGGAACCAAAATATTAGGTAAGGCATCTGCACAAGGGCATGGTATTGAAGTCCAGAAAGTCAGAAGCACAGCTGGTTGGGAAAGGAAGGCAGGTCAGTCTGGGCTTCTCCCCAAAATGGAGGCCAAGGGAGAAACTTACCAATGGCAGAAAGGGGCTGATCTGGCAACAAAATATTTAAGGGTGAGAAGGCCTCAAGAGAAGATGAATGAATGTTCCAGGGTAAGGACACCCCAGGAGAAGATAGATGGATGTTCCAGGGTAAGGAGGTCCCAGGCACTAAGGGAAGTACAAAAATGAGATAACAGCTGAAACAAGATGCTGAAATCCAGAAGGACACCAATACAGATTAGATGCCTTCTGTTTTTCCATCACAGTTATTTTGCAACATTAAGCTGATCCCCCTCCCCAGCACTGAACCCTTTCGTGAAACAAAGGAAAACAGTCAAGCAAAACCTACTGGCACAGGGAATCTACTAAGGGTCATAAAAATGCCCCACTGTCTAGTTTTATGCTGCCCCATCTCAGACTGTTTGCATTTTAAAATATAATAAAATGTTATTTAGCAATATCAAAACCATTCTTTTGTTGACAGACCATACAGAAACAAGCAGGAGGCAGGATTTGCCCCTTGGGCCATAGTTTGCTGACTCCCTGACCTAGTCTGACAATTTATTTCACCCATGGTCTCTTCTCCTCTACATGGAAAAGAGAGATGCATTTCCTCATCTGTTCTCCAGGACCCAGCTTGGTCTTTACAATTGAGTATCATTCAGTCCCTTTGTATTTTATGGTATTGTGCTCACTGTGTGGATTACTCTCTTTATTCTGTTTATTTCACTCTGCTTCACACAGGCCATCCCATGTACTTGTCCTAATTCTACAGCCATCACATTCATATATCAGAATTTGTTCAGCTATTTCTCAATTGATCAGCATCTGCTTAATTTCCAGTTATTTTTTTCTGTAGCATACAATTGTGATATCGTAAAACATCCCAAATATTGTGATAGGGGGTGGAGCCAAAATGGTGGCGTAGAAGTAGCAAAGTTTTGCAGCTCCCACACAGCTACCTTAAATACCCAGAAAATACAACTCTAAACAAATTTTAGGGCTCCAGAAACTCACAAAAAGACAGAAAACACATCTCTGGCTGAAGGCAGCTTGGCAGGTGGAGCTCATAGCAACAGGCTGGGAGCCAAGGTCCGCCCAGCCTGAAACCACGGCCTGGCCCCAGGGTGGTCAGGAGAAGCTGCAGCTGGAGTCTACAGTAGAGTGGATCAGCGGCACCTGGGGCAATCTCCACATTTATCAAGTCAGAAGAAATAATGCCAAGAAAAAGGTCAATAGAATTCAAGCTAAATTTGGGGGGGAAAACAGTCTGGACAAACTGCCTCCAGGGAAAGAAAGCAGCCCAACCCGGCTGCTTCAGAGCTCCTGGCCTGCGGACCTCAGGGGGGCCAAAGCAATTGATCAAAGGCCAAGGGCTCTTGCATTGAGCATCCTGGATCCAGATTGTGATCTTGGGTGGTGGTCCTGGGGTGCACTTTCAGTGAGCCAAAGCTGGTGGAGGCTGCAGCAGCCCCCTAATACCTCCAGTAACTGTGAAAACCCCAGCAATTTGGGACAGAAATTTCCCCCCTGGAAGTAGAGTTCCACAGAGCTAAAAAAAATTAAGCAATTAATTGACTGGCCAACATGAGGAAAAGGAACCAAACTAAGAACAGCAATGAAACTCTAGAATCCTTTTTTGGGGACAAAAAGGATCAAAGCATGGAACGGGAGGAAGACAACACAGTCAGAAATCCCACACCAAATGCTTCCAAGACACTCGAAGAATGTCTACAAGCTATAGATCAACTGAAAAAGGACTTTGAAAAACAAATAAGAGAAGTGGAGGAAAACTTGGGAAGAGAAATGAGAATGATGTAAGAAAGAGTCAACAACCTGA
>JAQQSW010006391.1:0-13959 GCA_028646575.1 Pseudocheirus occidentalis | reverse complement strand
GAGAGAGAGAGAGAGAGAGAGAGAGAGAGAGAGATGACTTTCAGATTTAGGAAGAACAAAAAGACCTGATTTCAAATTCTGCCTCAGATATGTAAGAACTACTAAATGAATGATATCCTCTCAGGGTTCTCAGTTAGTTCTCTAAGGTGATAAGTTATAGACTAATTGCTTATTTGGGTTGGTAGAGGAAATTTTCTCACTGTAAATTCTATACATCACTTAATCTCAGGTCCATACTCCATGTACAGGATACTTTTATTAAGAACACACAGAGAGGTTTAGTAATTTGTCTTGTCATGTAAATCCATGTAACCAGGAGTAGAATCAAGGCACTATATATTCTAATTTGGCATCTTTCCTCCTAGACTTAAGCTGCCAGCTGATACTTGGTTAAAAGAGAAAGAATTCCAAGCAAGTTCGAATTTGGTAAGTTTATAATTTGTGTTGCCAAATGATGGAATTGTGTCTATCAACAAAAGTGCTTCAAGAAACAGGTAATTGTACAAGTTGGTACATCCAGTAGAATTATTCAGGAGTAATTTACTACTTCTCATGGAAGCTTTCATTTCAGCAAATTAATCAGATCCTAGGAAGCAGAATGTTTTACTTGTATGCCTAGTATTACCAACAGGCTAATCTTTCTACATCACTACTTTAACATGACAGCAATATGTTATATAGTATTTGTGAGTGTGTGTATAATGCATATATAAAGTATATACAAACAATCCATCAAATATTTATTAAATATTTATTATATATAAGGCACTATTCTGAGTATTGGGAATATAAAGACAAATGTAGGACCTCTCAATTACAAACAACCCTCTTAGTCAACAAGCATTTATAAGCTCTTACTGTGTTTCAGAGGAAGCCAAATGGCTCAGTAAATAGAGCTCTGGGCCTGGAGTCAGGAAAACCCTGATTTCAAGCTTTAACTAGCTACATTACCCCTATGCAATTCACTTAAACTCTGTTTCCCTTTATCCCTTGGAGAAGGAAATGGAAAACTGCTTCAGTATCTTTTCCAAGAAAACCCATGGACATTATTGGTGTAATATGTTTCACGGGGTCATAAAGAGTTGAACATGACTGAATGATTGACTAATAACATGTGCCAGAGAATATGAAGAAAGAAAAACTATTCCTTTTCCTCAAGGATCTCACATCCTAATTTAGGAGAAATCATGTAAATAACTAGTTAAGCACATGATAATACATAGTAGATAAAAGTCTTAGGAATTAGTAGCTGGCAGGATTGTGAAAAACCTCCTACAGGAGACAGGACTTGAACTGAGTCCAGAAGAAAGCCAGGAAAATTAAAAGGGGTTAATGAAGAAGGAGACCATTCTAGGAATGGGGTGAAACCAATGCAACGACCTAGAAGTGGGAGATGTGGGATCCTGTGTGAGGAATAGCAAGTTGGCAAGTATAACTGGATTGCAGAGAGCATGGGGCAAAAGTATGAGAAACCTGGAAAGATAGGAGAACTGATTGTGTAGAACTTTAATTGTTAAAAAAGATTTTGTCTTTGATCCAGTAGGAAAGAGTGAATAAATGGAGATTATTGAGTGGGAAATATGGCCAGTGTCACCCTTTAGTAAAATCATTTTGTCAAATTGGAAGTCTGTTTTAAGTTATTCTCAAAACAAATAAATGGACAAAGGAATATGAAGGAACAGTTCTCAAAAGAAGAATAAATGTTTATTAATGACCATCCCCACCACATGTAACACCGGCTGATGGTTCAGGACAGATGCCACTCACTTAAGGAAGACCTGAACCACTCCCATCCCCTCAAGTGCCTCCAACAGGAATGGGTGCTGCACCCTGTCAAAAGCTCCCTCCATTGTTGACACAATCAACCACACTGATTGTCATTTCAACATTGAACCAGCCCTACACTCCTGGAGCAAATTCTACCCAATCAAAGTATATTATTCTCATGATAAGTTGCTGTAATCTTTTTGCTAATATTTTCTTTAAAATTTTTGATTTTATGTCCATGAGAGAAATTGATCTATAACTTTCTCTGTTCTGACTCTTCCTGATTTATCAGTACCATATTTGTATCCTAAAAAGAATTCGGTAGGACTCCTTCTTGTCCAATTTTCCCAAATAGTCTATAAAGTACTGGAATTAATTTATCTTTAAATGTTTGATAGAATTCATTTGTAAATTCATCTGGCCCTGGAGATTTTTCCCTAGGGAGTTCACTGATGGCTTTTTCAATTTCTTTTTCTAAGATGGGGTAACTTAGCTATTTTACTTCCTTTTCAGTTAATCTGGGCAATTTATACTTTCATAAAAATTCATCTATTTCATTAAGATTGTCAAATTAATGGGCACACAGTTGGGCAAAATAATTCCTAATTATTGTTTTAATTTCCTATTCATTGGAGGCAAATTCACCCTTTTCTGATACTGATAATTTGGTTTTCTTTCTTTTTTTTTTTAAATAAAAGTTACTAATGGCCTATCAGTTTTATTAATTTTTTCATAAAACCAGATCTTAGTTTTATTTATTAGTTCACTAGTTTTCTTAATTTGAATTTTATTAATCTCTCCTTTGTACTTCTAATTTAGTATTTAATTGGGTTTTAAAATTTGTTCTTTTTATAGTTTTTTCAGTTGCATGCCCCAAATCATTGATCTCCTTTTTCTCAATTTTGTTTAAGGAAGTATCCAGAGATATAAAACTTCCCCTGAGAACTGCTTTTCCTGAATCCTATAAATTTAGTCATTTTCTTTAATGAAGTTACTCATTGTTTCCATGATTTGTTGTTTGATCCACTCATTCTTTAGGACTAAATTATTTAGTTTCCAATTATTTTTTAGTCTATCTTTCAATAGCCCCTTATTACATATACATACATACATACACACACGTGTGTGTGTGTGTGTGTATGCATATATATGCATCATGATCTGAAAAGGATATATATAATATTTCTGCCATTTTGCACTGGACCATAAGGTTTTTAATGCTTTGGTACATGGTCAATTTTTGTGTATGTGCCATGTACCACCAAGAAGAAGGTATATTCCTTTTTATTCCCATTCAGTTTTCTCCATAGGTCTATCATATCTACCTTCTCTAAAATTCTATTCACCTCCTTAATTTTTTCTTGTTTATTTTGAGGTTAGATTTATCGATTTCACAAAGGGGGAAATTGAAATCCCCCACTAGTGTAGTTTTGCTATCTATTTCTTCCTCTAACTCCCTTAACTTCTCCTCTAAGAATCTGTATGCTATACTACTTGGTGCATATATGTTTAGTAATGATATTGCTTCATTGTTGCTGGTGCTTTTTAGCAGGATATAGTTTCCTTCCTTATCTCTTTTAATTAGATCTATTCTTATTGTTGCTTTGTCCGAGAATAAGATGGCGACCCCTGTTTTTTTTTTAACTTTAGCTGAAGCATAATATCTTCTACTCCAGCCTTTTGCCTTTACCTCTGGGTATATCCTCCTGTTTCAAATGTACTTCTTGTAAACAGCATATTGTAGGATTACGGTTTTTAATCTATGGTTTTTAATCTATTCTGCTACCTGGTTTCATTTTATGGGAGAGTTCATCCCATTCACATTCACAGTTTTGTTTACTATCTGTGTCTTTTTCTCCATTCTATTCCTTCCCCTATTTATGCTTTTATTTGTCCCTTCTCCCTTCCCATCCTTAAGAGTTAGCCTTTTGACCATCACCTCCCTCAATATTCCCTTCCTATTAGGCCCCTCTCTTTTCTTACCCTTTCCCCTTACAACTTCTTCCCTCACTTCTACCTCCCCTCTTTTCTTTCCACTCTTCCCTCCTACTGGCTGTAGAACACATTAGATTTTATATTTAACAAACTATTTTTTTCCCTCCTTGAACCAAATTTGATAAGAGTAAATCTCAGATAATGTTCTTCTCCCTCCCTTTCCCCCATGTACTATAAAATATGTCTTTGTGTCTCTTAACATAAGATTCTTATACTTAACTGTTATTCCCTCCTTGAACCAAAACCAATGAGAGTAAAGCTCATGCAATGTTCATCTTCCTTCTTCCTTTCCCTCTACCATAACATGTTGTTATGCCTCTTCATGTGGCATAATTTACCCTTTTCTGCCTCCTCCTTTCCTCCATTACAGTTCCTTTGCACCCCTTAGTAATTTTTTTAATGATTGCATTAGTTCATTTTTACCCACACCCTCTATGTGTATCCCTTTTAAATGTTGGGATAATTATACAATTCTCAATATTGACAGGTATCATCCTCCCACAGGGATGTAAACAATTTGCTCTTATTGAATAACAAGTTGTGTGTGTGTGTGTGTGTGTTTTCCCTGTTTACCTTTTTATGTCTCTCTTGAGTCTTGTATTTGGAGTTGTTCCATTGAGCTCCTGTCTTTTCATCAAGGTCTGGAAGTCCCTTATTTCATTGAATAACCTTCTCCTTATCTGAAAGATTGTGATAAATTTTACTTGGTAGTTTATCCTTGGTTCTAGTCCAAGCTCATTTGCTTTATAATAAATCATATTTCAATCCTTCTGATCTTTTAATGTAGAAGCTGCTAGGTCCTGTGTGATACTGTCTATAGTTCCACAACATTTGAATTGTTTAATTTTGGATGCTTGCAGTATTTTCTCCTTGACATGAGAATTCTGGAATTTGGTTACAATATTCCTTGGAGTTTTCAATTTGGCATCTCTTTCAGGACGTATTTGGTAGATTCTTTCAGTGACTATTTTACTCTCTGGTTCTAGGATCTCTGGGTAATTTTCCTTAATGATTTCTTGGAAGTTGTTGTCCAAACTCTTTTTTTCATCATGGCTTTCTTGTAGACAAAGGATTCTCATATTATCTCTCCTGGATCTGTTTTCCAGGTCAGTTGTTTTTTCCAATGAGATATTTCACATATTCTTCTATTTTTTCATTCTTTAGATTTTGTTTGCCTGATTCTTGATGACACATAGTGTCATTTGCTTCAATTTGTCTAATTCTAATTTTTAGCAAATTGTTTGCCTCAGTTTTTGAACCTCTTTTTCTATTTGATCAGTTTTTGCTTTTGAGGAGTTATTTTCTCCACTTAGATTTTTACCTCTTTTCCTATTTGGCAAATTCTACTTTTTAAGGAGTTGTTCTTTTTCAGTGAATTTTTTTTCCATTTCCAATTATATTTTTAAAATAATTGGTTAATTTATCTTCTGTCTATCTAATTTGGCTTTTAACATCCTTCTTGAACTCTTCCAAGAATGCTTTTTGGACTTGAGAGCAGTTCACATTCCCTTTTGAAGTTTCAGATGTGGGTATAGGATTAATGCTGTTCTCTTCTGAATTTGGTTCTTTCTCCTTGCTATAATAGGCTTCTATAGTCTCTGTTTTTCCAATTTCCTTTTACCCATTGTGATCGCCTCTTTTTTGGCTTTTAAAGTGAATCTCTGCTTCTGGGGTACAGAGAGCTCTGACCCATGCTTCCTATGCTGGGATTTAGGGGCCTGGTTATTGGCTTTGTGTACTGTGGCCTCTTAGTGGCTAGACTGAAGCCAAGGCTAAGACGTTTGGCATCTCCCTGCAGATTACACTGAAGTTCACAATGTGTTCTGTGGGAGAGGGGTGGTCTGGTCACTTCAGGTTTCTACCTTCATGCACCTGGGCAAAAGCTCAGGCAGGCTCAGCTGCTGGTGGCCATGGTCATGCTGATGGCTGCTGATTCCTCTGGTTCTGTGAAGGCACCCCTAGGGTTCTGAAGTTAGTGCTTACTGACTTCATCCCCCTGGGGTTCAGGATCTCCTGTTGGTCAGCTTAGATGGGACTTGTTGGGATTCCTCTTGTCGTACACTTCAGCCTCAGCACAGCCACAGTCACACCCTTCTTCCAGGTTTCCGAAGCCTGCCCCTGGTTCCACTATTTCAGGATTTTACCCTGGGACAATCTTCTCAGGGTTTTTCAGGGTTAAAGCGGGATGAGAGCAGCCATGGTTTACTCTGCCATCTTTGCACCTGTAGGAAACACTGTTTAGAATTTGGTCTGGCCAATAAGTAAGAGCTGGCTGTTAAGACTGAACCTAAGCAGGCAGGTTATTGTCTTAGAGTTCATGGTAAAGACTTAAATTATTTTGGTTAATCCATAATCTTAGTGATAAGGTTCTTTCTTTTCTAAGGATGAATTACAAGCATCTAATCTTATTATATATAATCCTTACCTATATATTTCTATAAATATTCCATAGGATAACTAACTATAGAGCTGAAATCTTCCCTTTGCTTTTCACATTTCGTGAATGCCAGTGAAGCATTCTGGCTGTTTATCAGTTATCTCAGGTCTATAATGTGACTGACATACTTTGTTGTCTTGTCCTATGTGATTCATTTCATATGTCATAACAGAAATTGGATAGTTTACCAATAATATGCTTTTCTGCTGTCCTCTAGGCCAGCTTTCATTTTGATTCTTCTGAGATCTTATTGTACCATGATTCTCAGAAATAAAGCCATACAGAAATATTGAAAATCTCTTGGTGTTGAAAATATTTTCCTTTGGAAAAAAGTGAGTCAGACATAAGATCCAAATTTAAGTGCAGCATCATTTAAAGACTTCTGAGATAAATTAGGTATAATTTTATGGTCAGAGATTCTAAAAGAGAGACTCAAGAGGGCTGGAAATTTCTGAAGACTGAAATACTGTTGATACAATTCCAACTGATTCCAAGGAGAAAGAAAAAGTTATGAGGGTGTATAAAAGTGTTCATTTGTCTTCACAGATTGTAAAAATTTTAAAAATTCTTGTACAAGAGATGCAAATAAAGGAAGTTAAGTAAGGATCCCATAAAATATATATCAGAAAGTTTAAAACTCAGCATTATCTAGAACTTGTAATCTATGTTAAAGACAATAAAAAGTCTTCCTTTGCTATGTTGGGGACACAAAGGGGCAAAAAAAGAGATAATCCTATATGCTTAACTGATATCTACAGTCTTTCAGGATTCATGGTATGCAAAAGAGGTGCTGACAAAGTGGAGTCTGGGATATATCAGTTTTCAAAAAGGAGAAGAAAGTATCTGTTATTCTTTAGGATGCTGAACTGCATGTCTCTTAAAAAATAGAGGACTGATTGATAAAGAGACAATTTGTAAGCAATTAGAAAGTAAAGTAGTGATTAGTATGAGTCAACATGATTTCATTTGTAATAAGTCATGTAAAAATGTCCACATAGACTTTATTTAGGTTTTTGTTTTATTTAATATATTTATATTATATTTTATCCTTTAGTTATAATATTTGTAAATTAAATGCATGACATGGATATAGTTTATCTAAATTTCAAAAAAGGTGGTGGAAAATTTAATTTTTAAGCGCCTTCTATGTGCAAGGGGGGGGTACATAGTTCAAAATGATGTAGTCCCTCCTTCTAGGACAGTGGTTCTCAACCTGTGTGTCATCACTTTGGGGGTCGAATGGGATCACCTAAGACCATCAGAAAACACATATTTCCTATGGTCTTAGGAACTGAGACATTTCTCCTCTATCCATCTCCAAGCGGGTCTGCCCACATACAGATACGCCCACATAAGAATATTAAAGGGTTGTTGCATTAGGAAGGTTGAGAACCAGTGTTCTAGGAGCTCACATCCTCTTTTGTGGATGAAAAATGAAAGATGGACACTAAGTGTAATAGTGTAAGATAACTCAAAGATAAAATGGATTAAAAATGTATTGACTGGACCCAAAGAAGGTTGAAAGGTTGAGGGCTCCAATTCTGAAATTTTTTTTCTTTCAACATTTTTACCAATGAAGGAATATGTGGTATACTTATTAAATTTAAAAAAAGATATGAATTTGGAATGTTTCATTTCTTTTTTATGTACTTTCAGTATTTAGTACTGAATTTATACCTAGTATCTTGCATGTAGTATGCATTGAATAAATGATTGTTGACTTGCATAGTAAAATATTTGATATGTTGAAAGGGGACTACATCTAGATGAAATATTTTGAGAATAAATCCAATTTTTTTCCTGGCAGAAAATCAGCTGCAAAAATATAGTATGGGACAAGTGTGACTATAAAAAAATTCACATAAAAAAGATCTAGTAGTTTTCCTGGATATCAAATTAAATATACATCAGCAGTGTAATGCAAAAGGTGAAAAAGACCCTAACAACTTATACGGTCATTGATTGCAGTAACAGATATGTGATATTTTTTTCCATTAGACTGTGAGATCCTTGAGATTAGGTACTGCTTTCTGCCCCCTCTTTCTTTGTGTCCCCAGTGATTAGCACAATGCCTAGTAGATGGCTTAATAAATTCATGTTTTCTAATTTATTGATTTATGTTTAGAATGAAGGCAATGATAGTTTCATCATTTACCATGCTCAGGCCACATTTGAAACATTACGTTCTATGGCAGGAACTGTGTTTTAAAAAAGGATATTGGCAATTCTGAAGGTAGCTGAAGGAGCATTATCAGGATTTTTAAGGGATTTAAAACTATGCTGTACAATTATAGGTTGATAAAAGTGTGTGTATATATGTATATATATATATATATATATTTATGTATACATACATATATGTGTATGTATGTATCCTGTAGGAGACACACACATACACACACGTATATGGTATATTTTACAAACTGTCATGTAAAAGAGAAAATAGATTCCTTTTGATAAGCCCTTAAGGGTAGAAGTAGGGGCAAATAGCAGAAATTGTAATGAACTGCAACAAAAAACAAAATGAAACTAAACCACCTCAACACTACCACCACCACCACTGCTACTACTACTATGACTATGAGTACGACTACTATGACTACTACTACTACTACTACTACTACTACTACTACTACTACTACTACTACTACTACTACTATAATGTTGTTATTACCTTCCTTGTTGTTTGTCCTTTTTTTTTGAAGAGGATCAATAACATCATGAGTGATACCTTGGCTTGTGCAGGAATTGGATTTAAGTGAGGCAGAGTTGCACAGAGTCATAAGCCACACTCTTTCTTCTAAAGTCATCAAAGTTTGATGGTAAGACAAAAGTCAGTATGACTGGTTTTGGCCTGGGAGGTGGTGGATGATCTTGGCATCTTAGATGTCTAACCAAACTCTTAGCATTCCACAACTCCTGCTTCAGCTACCTTCATGGACATTAGAATAAATTGTACTTGGGGTGGACATCTTCCTCAGCCTGGTTTGGCTACATATCAAAACAGTTTTACCAGACTGCCACACATGTTATAGCTTCTTGGAACCTCAGGTGAGAGTTGGGAGACAGGTTGACACCAAAAGTGGATGAAAAGGTTTGCTAAAGCGGGCTCAGCAAGCGCTCATACCAGAGGTACTAGTTCTCCATGAATATCACTTACTACTATGACTATGACTACAACTACAACTATGACTATGACTATGACTACTACTATGACTATTATTATGATGACTACTACTGCTGCTGCTCCTGCTGCTGCTGTAATGCATCACAACAAATCTCCCCAAATTTCTTAGTACTTAGAATTATTCCAAAATGGAATGAGCTACTTCAAGAGAGTAGTGAATTTCTTATTGCTTAGCATTTCATTGAAGACTGAATGACTAATTGAAGGTAGTGTAGTAGATTGGATTCATGCTTTGGGTAAGGGATGGATTAATTCTCATTCCTGGATCACTGACTTAGAGCTAGAAGGGACATCCTAAGTCATCTAGGCCAAAATTGTAATTTTATAGATGAGGTAAATGGAAATCCTGGGAAATTAAATGACTTGTCCGAGATCACACAGGTAATGAAAATCAGATATGGAATTTTATTCTAGAACCAATGCTTTTTCCACTGTGTCATGATCTCAGCTCCCTTCCCATCTTGCAATTACATTATTCTATAATTATTTTACTCTGTTGGCTCAAAAATCTTTAATGGCTTCATATTTCCAATCATATCAAGTCCAAAGACCTCCTGACTCTGTTATCTGGATACATTTTGTCTGACCAGATAGTGTCTGAAGTCTCTTTTAACTTTAAAAATGTGGTCGTGTGGTTCTAATTATTGATCTAACTTTATCTCCTACTATTCTTTTGCAAATTATATCCTGGATCCAAGAAGGCCAGGCTCTTCAGTGTGGGAGCATGCAAAACCCATTCCTACCTCAACATTTATTAAAAATGTTTAATATATGTTCCAGGTACCTAGTAAAGAATAGCTCCTATTTTTTTTAGCTCTTATTGGAAGCAATTGCCCATTCTTCTCCAGCTACCCACATCCTAACTATCTTTCAAGGTCTAGTCCAAATACCATTTTTTCCATAAGGCATTCCTTTGTCTACTCCAGCCCTCATTCATCTTCCCTTTCTCTGAGCACCTATAAAACCACAGGCCTGAAAACAATTATGTACTGTTGTGTATTGTTGGCAGTCATTTCATGTGGCTTAGTTTTATTTCTATCACATGATTATAGGCTCCCTGAAGGCAAAGACCAGTTACATAATTACTTTTATTTCTCAGAGACCTTAACAGATAGGAGCAGTGAACATATTCTCCCAGCAAATAAATGTAACATTCTTGTATGGATGCTCTATGTATTTACTTTCCCAAAGCAAGGGTGATTCCCACTCTGGGACTCTAGGTTACCTTTGAGGGACCGTTGGTGGACTTTCTCTAATACTATTTGCTCCTACTATTCGCACTATGTTCCTACCACTTTTACCTTCCAGTAATTAAAGCTCCAGTGCCAGTAACCACTTATAACCAGTTAGCTTTTACAGATGGATATTTTCTTTTAAAATATATGAATAACAGAATTATAAATTGTTCTCCCCCTACCCCAAAATATCTGGAGGGAGGGCACAGTCTCACTTATTCCACCATCTCCCTGTAGAATAGAAGAATAAAAATTACCACAGTATTTCACATGTTCAGTTATCCAGGTCATCCCTTCAAAATTCAGCATTACCAATGGATGAGTCCTCACCCTAGCTACCATAGGGCTAGTCTTGACAATAATTTGTCAGGACTTATTTTCCAGACTGTCTGTCTGCAAAACCTGGCATGGACCATACTTCTACATTTCCTAGTAGCTTCACTGTTTTGTTTATTCAGAGATCACAAGGTAATAGCCATCTAGAATGTCCTTTACTTAACACTAGAAAGAATAGATCCAGCAGAAGCAAAAAGAAATAGCACAATGGTAGGCTCTTGTCTTCCTGCTTCTTCTGAGTAAGAGAGGACTGAAGTTTTACATCTCCACCTGGTAGCTCAAAATCACTCATTCATCTCTGATTCCAGCTAGTCCATAAAGAGTTAGCACCAGGAGGCTAAATCTTACTAGTGCCTTTTGAATGTAATCCATTTTTGGCTGTGTAGCAATCAACATATCTTATTCATAACATGGTTAGCTAGAACCAGCTACGCAATGTCTGTGCATTCTTTAAATTGGGAAACAGAATTTGTCCCTTATGTGTCATGCCATCCAGCTTCCCAGACTCTTTCTCATGAGATATTGCTTCAATCTACCGTTGCTCCATTACGCACATCTTTTCATTGGGCAACATACTTCTAGACTAGAGGCAGCTGTTTGGAGGAAGAGCATTCTATACCATCTTGATTGTTTTCCAATTTGTCTTGTATGGGTTTTCTTGTGTCCCCATCTAAGTTATATGCTTTATTGAAAATAGCAACCATGCTATTGCCCTGATCTTGTAGAGTCTTATTGTAATGTTGAGCATAAAGGAGATACTCAATAACTATATGTTGGATTTAATTAATGTGAGAATGAGACCGGATTTTTAAAAAACTATTTGAGAGCCATCTCTAATGGAAAGAATACTTGTCTGGAGTCAGAAAGACCTGGGTTTAAGCCCTATTCTGTCATTGTTTTCTTGATATTTAGTAAGTCTTTCTACATTTCAATTTGAATAGATATTTTGGTGTCCATTTTGGATGGGTTATTAGGATGATTAAATGAGAAAAGACGTGAGATTTTGTAAACTGTATTTTATAAATATTTTACAAATTGTTAAATGGCATACAAATGAAAGTTTATCTACCCATTCTACCATTTAATTCTACCCATTTCCAAATTTTCTTAGAGAAATTTGTTTTGAGTTTCCCTTATCAAAATTTTACCTTTCACGATGATTATTTGCATAGATGCTGTATCATTTTTATTGCTCCTTGATGGTAGGGTCTTTTTCTTATTTCATCGTGTATCTCTAGACCTTAGCAGAATGCCTTACTTAGTAAAAATTGTTGAATTGAAATGAATTAAAAATGTATGTGTGTGTGTGTTTGTGTGTGTGTGTGTGTAACTATACATAAAATACATTTGAAGAAGACAGATGTAACAGAGAGGCAGTGACTTGTTTAAGTCACACAGGCTAAGATTTGAAGATAGTCCTGCAACCCTTCAAGATAAAAGGCAAGTGAACAATCAGTCCATTGACTTAGAATGTTCCACAGTATCATAACAGTGCATGGTTACTGTAAGGGAAAAGGAATTCTAAGACCTTCTGTAAGAGGTTGAGGAGTAGCTGGGACCTAAAGCAGTCTAGAGTCTGCACACATCCTGGAAATAGGGCATTTCTAAAATACATTCAAACTCTTTGGAAGCCATAGTCTGTTTTATTCTCCTTGGAAAATGTACTTAAATTTCTCTAAGTCACTGAAATAGTTGTGAAATCATTGCAGAAGACAGTATCTAAAGATTGCATGTAAGAAAGAAATGCCCACTAGTCCATTAAAGCAACAGCTCTCTCAAAGAGTGGATCTGCATGACTTTACATCAAATATGTAAAAGAATGCATCACTGTTATTTCCTCTAGTGTTTGTTTTCTCATAAGCATTTCAGAAAACACTGTACTTGTTGTTTCTTGCTAACTATTAAAATGATCCTAAGATGTGTGCAAATCAAGGGCTTTACATGTATGCACAGAATGTAAGCACGCAAGCTCACATTTTGTAGACGGTTAGGAATGTAGCTCTGGAGGGAGTTGCAAGCTGAAGGCAATTCATATATCTTATCCTTGGTCAACAAAGCACTGTTCCACGTGAAAAGAGATCTTATCAGACACGCATCTTCTGTACAGCAACCACCTTGTCTACACGACAAGTCTGTAAAAGGACTACTGCTTTCCTAAAACACAAGTGGTTATCTGAATATGTGAACATTACATCTCAAGAAGATTCTGTGTCTAGTGCTTCATACTCTAAAACTAAGGAATTGTGAAATTTAATAAAATCAGTATTCATATATAAGTAGAGAAAATTAGATATATTGTTCAGAAAAAGATAAATCATGTGTAAAATTTTAAGCAGAAAAAAGGGGAAAAAACCAGGGAATTACTTTTTTTTCACATAACTTCATAGATTTGGAACTGGAGGAGGGCTACAAAGTTATCTAATCCTAACCTCTCATTTTACAGAAGAGGGCCAGTGAGGTAGTGATTTGTCTAAGATCATAGAGGTTAAGATTTAAACATAGACTCTCTGTAGTCTTTAATATATTTTTATTAACTAATCATTCTCCTCAAAACTTAGGAAATCATGTCTATCAGCATATTGTTAGTATTGCTCTATTCAGAAAAGGGGTCATTTATCCCTTTAAAAATAACTGTTAACAAAATCCCTGGTTTATGGGGATTTATTTTGGGGATTATTTTGGGGAAATAGATCCAGGAGAGACAATTTAAAAAATATTGGACTACCTTAAAGCCATGATAAAAAATAGAACCTAGAAATTATCCTTCAAGAAATTCTCAAGGGTGGGGGGCGGAGCCTAGATGGTGGCATTGAAGCAGCAAAGCACCGCACCTCCCACACAAACACACTAAAAAACCTCATAAAATGGGACTCTGAACAGATTTTGAAGCTCCAAAACTCTCCTAAAGACATAAAGCACATCTGTTGCTACAGGCAGCTCAGCAGGTGGGGATCTTCACAGCAGTCTGGGAGTCTCGGCCGAAACCCCGGCCAGGTAAGGCC
>JAQQSW010006390.1:0-13959 GCA_028646575.1 Pseudocheirus occidentalis | reverse complement strand
ATATATATATATAATTATTACTAACTACATCCAACTATGAATTAAGATACACAGGCACTGTGGTAGGGAGATCCATCCTGCAGTAATGGAAAGTCAGAGGGGCATGGGGGAGGACATAGGAGAGAGCAGATTGTGGGAGGGGTTATACAGTGGGATGGCTGTTTTGAGGTGTTGGTTAGGGGAAAGATCGGGAGAAAATTTGTAACTCAAAGTCTCGTGGAAATGAATGATGTTATCAAGAAAATAAATTAATTTATTTTAAAAAATTAAAATAATAAAACATTTTTAAAAGTCACTGTTATTTCTAGGTATACATTCTCAATTGAGTATAAATACAGCAGCCATTAATGACAGCTTTTCTCTCTTTTCTTCTGAATTGTCAACCTTCCTATATCCCATGTGAATCAAAAATGCATGATCTTTAAATTTCATGCCAAAGGATTAATTTTTCTGGGTCAAGGACATAGTCTCTCTAAGTCCCCTGTTCCCCACTTTACTTCACCAGCAATTTAAATTTAATAATTCTGCAAAATCAGCAGCTTTTTCATAGGACTGTATAATTGACAATTAATGTGGAAAGTCATTTTTGGTTCAGTTTGATTGCAACATCATGGAAAAGAAAGCTCCAGTTTGGGAGAAAGGACATCCTTAAGCAGTTACATTTGCAAATGTTGTTCAGATTTTAAGGAGTAAACACCATTAAGGGATTGAAAACAGGGAATGGTCTCTGGTGCTTCTATTCACTTTCTCTGAATGAAGGTCACTTTTAATTGTTTCCTTTGAGTTTCAAAATCAACATAAGAGCTTGTTTCTCATTTTTAAAAAATCAACTAAATAATGAAATGATAATGGGACATAAGAATAGACTTGTAGCAGGGGTGCGGGGTAGGGGAGAAAACACATCTACCTGAGGGAAGCTTGGAAGTCTTCACAAAAGAATCCTCAGGCCTTGACTCTTCCTCACTCTCGACTGGTAGTTTAGTCCTGCTTATGAAATGTAGACTTAAGAGGGGCCATAGAACCAAAGATATTATTTCTGATTTTGCACTTATTGCACCATTGATAAATTTAAACCTCTTCTTTGTTCCAATTTCCTCCTCAGCAAATTAAAAATAAAAGTACCCGATTGGTGTTCTTCTTTTTTGTTATGTTGAGGAGAATTTTATAAAATATCTGAAGGGCGTTTTGAACTTCTGAAAATTTGGCCATTTGCAAGGTCATGATGTACTAAGGCTTCTCACCTATGGGTTCAGCGTTCCCCTCTGCTCCCCCACTATCACTCTAGGACTAATTCTGCTGTAACACCTGTTTATTTTTGTTGTTGTTGCTTTCAGAAAATGTCATAATGTTGCCATTAAAAAGGAATGACCAACCATCTCTTGGTTGGCCCTGGCTATTCTGTCAGTCACACAACTGTTAAGGGAGAACTATGACTTTAATACACAAAGGACATAGCTTCCATCTAGGAGAAAACATATGCCACAGTCCATAATCCTTTAACTGTATGTGCTGTATATGCTAAGAACATTATGATACTATTTCACTGGACAGTGTTTTGCTCATTTCCCAAGTTGAATGAAGTAACATTTGGCCTTTAGCACTTTTCCTCTAGTGAACCTAGGGAGCTTTGTACTTTTTAGCTTTCATATTCAAATATGATGCTAACTATGGAGATCAGTATGTTGTGAAAGCATAGCTAGAAAGGCAGATATGACATTAATTGTCCTTTCCATGCATGCACGTGTTAACAGTACCATGTTGATAACTACCCCTGCTTTCTGAATGGGTGAATGAATGAATGAATTCATATTACTATCCTATAATCTAGCCCCCATATTCCCTTATTGTCCACAAGGACAGTATCATAGATTTTGTCAAGTCCATTAGTAAAATCTTGGCGAACTATTTCTATAAAATTCCCCTAATTTAACAGTCAAGAATAGTGTTACTATCCAGTGTGCTCCCCAGTGATTAAGCCCACCATCTCAATTAGGTTTTAGGAAAGAATATTTATTGAAATAACATAGGAGGAACACTGTGTGCAAAACACAATCCTCCAAAGTGGGCACAACCTTAGTCAGTCACATGACTAGACAACATATTTGGCAAAAGGACCTATTCATAGCTTCTGGTTAATAGAAGTCCTCTTTCCCTTTTGGGGAATCCCCATAAACCTCTCTGTAGATAAAGTCCTCAAAGGGCTCCAAAGATTGGTGCTCTTGAGGATGCCCATCCATCAGTCACTGCTTCTCCAGGGACACTGCTACTAATACCGATAAGAAGTCCAATTTTTTTATTTTATTTTTTGACGTTCATAAAGTTGTCTTCTGGTTAGTGGGATAGAAGAGAGAGAACTCTACTCATACCCCACCTTTAGGGCAGCTTTCTTAACTACCACAAGACTGATCTGTTGCTGAAATGCCCAATTTTGAACTGGCTTGCAGTAATATGCCTAGACCTAGAGATATATCTGATTCAACCAATCCTAATACATTTTCTATGTGATATCAAATTTCATTAATGGTCAAAGTGTTTCACTCTTCCCAAACTAATTAAAACTTTGGTCACATGTAGCTTATTATTTGTTTGGTTTATTCAATACAAATGTCTAGGGCTTCTGTCATTACATTAATTGATATGAGGGGTATGGAACACCCAGCATTTGATAACTAAAACTTTCCAAAGAGAAATTAAGTTAGTCCAAAACAATGTGTTCTTAATGCAGATGTGCCAACACTTTGTAATCATCTTTTCCTTTCCTAGGTAACTTTTGATAATACAGTCAGGAATTTTCTAAGGAATCAAAACCAAATTCACTGGATTATACTATGTATATTCAGTTTTCTTCCCCTTTTTGAAATTCAGGATGTTTGCTCATCTACAGTCTTTGGGTTACTGTTTCTTTTCCCATGTTTAGTGGAGGTGGGAGTGGGGGCCAGAATGGATCACCATGGCATAGTAGACAGAAGGCTTGCCTCAGAGTCAGGAAGGCCTGGGATCAAGGTTCACCTCTAACACATATTGGCTTTGTGATTTGGAGAAAAATCACTTAATTTCTCAGTGCTCTAGACAGCTCGCTAAGGTGATAATTTGTAGAAAAGTTGACAAGCTATACTATCAGAGAATTTTCTCATCTGAGAATTCCCCAAAACAGTAAAACATAGGTTTAATCCCAATACCCAATAGGAGTCACCTATAATATAAATTTATTTCACTCCTAGCCTAGTTGATGAAATCAAGGAAGATACAGGATTGATAACAGAGAGAAAAAAAGTATGTCAAAAATACATAAAAGGACTTAGAATTTGAGTTTGCATGATATCAAGTTCTCTGATCAAAACGGATGGAATTAGAAGGCAAATAATCATTTAATAACCAAGCATAGTCCACATCCCTGGTAGTCCTTTAGAAAGTGATCTTCCCTCTCTAAGGAGAGAGTAAAGGAAGGACGTGGCTCTGAAAATAGAAGTCAACTTAAAGGGAATCAGTCAGTCCCTTAAAGGGAATCACTTCTCAATTTGGGGAGTGGAGGAAGGAATTCTCCCTGTCCCACTGAGCATCCCACTGAGCATGTGGAGGACATTCCAATTAGCCCAATAGGAAAGATTACAGGTAATAGCAAGCAGACAGTTCTGAGGAGTGTGATTTCTATGAGTCAAAATGATAATTATCCCTTATTATCAAGAGTTGATCAATGGAGAGAGAACCAAGAAAGCCTAGTTGAATAGCCTGCATATCTGAATGATCTGGACAACAATGTTGTCACCCGAAGGAGTAGAGGGGAAGCATCATGAAGACATCATGAGAAAGTGTAAGACATTGGAACCTTACAGAACTAGAGGCACAAGTGGCCTAGGTCACGTGTATTTCCTGCCCATATACCTCTCTATTAACATACTCTATGTGTATCCCCACTTTTTTCCTCTCTTTATATTTGTGATCTTGGGAGAATGAACCCCAGGACTGAAGGGGCATTTTTTTTTCACTTTTACTCTTTCAATGTCTTATTGGTGTCTGCTTTCAGCTAAATTGTCCACTGCATAACTGTTAAAAGTAAGTGTACCAGTGGGGGCTTATGACATATAGTTTTAGGAATACAGTGTTACAAAGGACCTGGAAATTGTTATCTGGGATAGGATCCCTTTGAGTCAAGTGACTTGGACTCATTGTTTTTATGATAATCCTTTGTGGTGTAAAGGAAGATTTACTCATGTAGTACAATAAGATTTGGCAAAGATCCTTCTCCACAAAAGTGAATCATGCTCTTTCACTAGTATGCGCACAGTTCAGGTAAAAATGGGCTCAGACTTAGAAAGCAAGTATAACGGAGGGGTAACTTACAGCTCCGAGTCACTGAAAATCTTCTTCTTCCTTTCATGCAGTACTCAAGAATGTCCTCTTGGGCATGGTATAGTTTCTTCACTAGGATTCTTCTGAAGCCGTGAATCTACATGCAGTTTACCCTTGGCTCCCAATGCACAAAATGGCAATTTGCTAATCCAGAAATGCCCCTAAAACACCAATAAAAAATTTAAAATTCCTTCAGATTTCACAGGGTCCTTCTCCAGCCAAAGGCAGAATGTAGATCTAGGCCAAAGTTAAGTTCTCTCTTTCTTCAAATGCTTCCTCTTGAGGAAGTTTTCTGTGATACAATAATTGCTTCAGTCACTGAAATAACTCTGGTTCTCAACTCACTTGATATTTTATAGGCACCACCTAAGGCAAGACCAAGTTTTCTATCTCTCTCAACACCACCATTCCAATTCCAGAGACTTTCTCATTTACTCCAAAGTCCATGATTGTGATCTTGTCATTTGATTTAAGTGAAGTAGAAAGACTTTATTGATTTATTCAATCATTCCTCACCCTTAATACGGTTCTACAGTAATAGCTGTATGAGCGAGTGATATTGTGGAAGTAGAATAAACAAGATTTGACGACTGCTTAGACAGAGGGAGACTAGAAGTTAATTGAGTCTCCCATCTCATATAGATAGTACATGCCAGTGGTGGGATTTAAATTCTTGTTACAGGTGCAGGAAACTATGCACAATTTTGGGCTACTTCGTAATTCAAAAGTATAGCTATCTAACCCTTCTGGAAATTATTTCTTTATTTAGCTAAATGTGTGGCATAGAAATATTATATGTGTTTGTGCACAAACACAGACACATACAAATACAAGAGTATTGTTATCAGACATTCTTAGATTACCATTAATCTATTTTCTCTCGTGCAAAACCCTAGCAAGGAGTTCATGGCCTGGGGTCTATGGACTACCTAAATTTGGGGGATCTGTGAACTAGTATGGGAAAAAACTACATCTTTATTTTCACTAACTTTTAACTGAAATTTAGCATTTCCTACAATTATTTAAAAACATAGTCCTGAAGAGGTCTAGGCTTCATGAGACTGTCAAAAGAGTCTATGAAATAACAACAAAAAGGTTAACTGCTGCCCTAGGCTATATGAGTGAGAAAATGAACTTTAGCCCAGTATCTTGGTGGAGGGGGGAGAGCTGTTTCTATCTTAAGATCATAAACTTTACCTTTCTTTGCCTAAAAATTTGAATATAGCTCTCTATAGCCTAGAAAATTTTAATTTGTAATTTTTTTTATTACTATAGGAACTGGGGTAGGGGAAAAGCCTTCAAGGTCACCTAGCACATTGCATGTGAGGAATGTAGATATTTGGTATTCTCTTCAACAGTAACAAACAAGACATAAAAGCAACTTAATCCAATTCAAAGTGACATGTATTCCTTCAGAAGATTAATTAAAATACTTTCCAAATAGCAATGCTTAGAATGACAAATTTGAGTTGGTGTGGATGAGAGTATGTGTGCATGTTGTATTTCCAGCATTCTTTATCAATAAAACTTTCAGATGCTTGAAAGTAGCCTTCAAAGACTAACGCTTTTTATAATAGACTTATACCATATAGGCATCATTTCCCCAGATCAGATCTCCTTGTTATCAACACATCTCATGAGATGTCATTATATAATATGATAGCAAATTTTCATGTCATGTAAAGCTACCTTAAAAAATCTAATTTTACTTTAAAGCTAGAGTCCTTGCCCAGGGGTCCATGAACTTTTAAAAATAATATTTTGATTATTGAATTACAAGATGGTAAATTTAAGCATTTAACATTATTCTGTGAAAGGGTCCATATGTTTCACCAGACTGCCAAAGGAATCCATGATACATAGACAAGAAAAGGTTAAGAAACTCTGCTTTGAAACAAATGCTGTTGTTCCTTATCACTGAGACACTAGCATTACTAGATGTGCTACTGATGACATGTATTATGGTTTACTACTCTAAGGTCAACAAATCACTCTTAGAATGTAGTTTATTATTATTATAGCACTATATTTTGGTAACTACCGCTTATATTAAAATACAAACCTCCTGCTTAAAAAGGCAAATGCAAGTTTTCTAGGATAAGATTCCTGATAAATTGTCCTGTTTATCTTATTTCTTCAAAATAAAGAGGCACACTAAATAAATCTGTTAATAAACTTTGTCTTCCAAATTCCCTTAATCTACTTAAGAAATCTATCAAGAAAATTCTTTTTAGAACAGCAGATCTTAAACATTTTTGTATCAGGACCCCTTTATACTCTTTTTGTTTGTTTGTTTGTTTTGTTTTTTGGCTTTTTGGAGGTGGGGAAGGCAGGGCAATTGGGGTTAAGTGACTTGCCTAAGGTTACAGGACTAGTAAGTGTTAAGTGTCTGGGACCGGATTTGAATATAGATCCTCCTGACTCAAGGGCCAGTGCTCTATTCTCTGCACCACCTAGCCCTGCCCCATATCCTTAAACATTATTGAGAACAACTCAAACAGCCTTTGCTTATGTTGGTTATCTTTGTGTATGTTTACCAAATTAAAAATGAGAAGATACTAATAATATTCTAAAAATAGTTTTGAGTTCATAATGCCTGTGCAAGGGAATCACCAAGGTTCCCTGTACTACACTTTGAGAACCATGACTCAAGAGTATAGTTTCCTTAAAGTATTATTTTCTGCATTTATTTCTCCAATATTTCAAGTCAACAAATCTAATTGAGCAACCATTTAGTAACCATCTGCTATGTGTAAGGCATTTAGGACTTCTAAGATGAAAAATAACAGCTCCTGCCTTCTAAGAGCATGAGTTGTATTTTTTAAAATCCCTAAAAGTAAAAAAAACTTTACAAAATATGCAAAGTAATTTAAGCAGCGGTTCTCAACTTGTGGGTTGCAATGACCCTTTCACAGGGGTCACCTAAGACCATCAGAAAGCACATATTTCCCATGGTCTTAGGAATGGAGATGCTCTGTCTCCAGGCAGGTCCCCCCACTTGCAGATACGCCCACATACGAGTATTAAAGGGTCATAGCATTAGGAAGGTTGAGAACCACTGAGTTAGAGTTTCATGATATAGTCAAAGAAAAAAAATAGTTAATAAAACATAAATGCACAAAAGGCATGTTGAGGTTTATAAGAGATGCTGCATGATATAACAGATAAAACATTAGCCTCAGAGCCAGAAAGACTTGAGTTTGCGTCCTTCCTCTAACAAATGCTAGCTGTGTGGCTGTAGGCCTGTGTGTTACTAAACCCTTGGGTGCTGGGGCAGCTCTCTAAGACAGAGAGGATTCCAGCCTGCCCTGGTGGAGGGAGTTTCCCCCAAACCAGTGAAATCACAAATATAATCCACAGCCCTTAGGCACATGAAGTGCTTTAGATACATTATCTAACTTGATCTTCTCAAAACCCCCCTACCCTTAATAGTTTAATGTAGTTTTTAATTCCCTTAGGGATAAATGAGCATTCTTCCTTTTCTCTGTTTCAGAAGCTGCCTTTTTCACAAATGAACTGAAAAGTCTCTTACATGCAAATTATTCACATATCAGGATCCATTTAGTTCATACATCACCTATTCCTGGAATTGATCAGACTTCACATCTTATCCATGATGTTAAGTTTAGCCCTAACTAGCCCCACTAGCCCTCCTTGTGGCCCTGCATGTTGTGGTTCTGTCATTTTCAGTCATGTCTGATTATTTGTGACCCCATTTGGGGTTGTCTTGGAAGAGACACTTAAGTGGTTTGCCATTTCTGTCTCTAGCTCATTTTATAGATGAAGAAACTGAACAAACAGGGTTAAGTGACTTGCTCAGGGTCACATAACTAGTAAATATCTGAAGCCAGATTTGAACTCAGGAAGATGAATCTTTCTCACTCCTGGTTTGGTACTCTATACCCTATGCCAACTAGATAAAATGGTTTTTCCATCCTGCCTCTCTCATAGGCACCAGTCCTAACTCCTTCCTTCTCCTAAAGAATCCCTTGCCAGTTTCCTGAGGTCTGCCGTTTTAGTTTCACCAGCCTATGTGTCTGGTAATGATAAAGCCTGAATTAGTCCATGAGAGAGGGGGTGGTGAACAGCTGTTCTAAGAGATGCTGCATGATATAACAGATAGAAGTGGTAGGAGTGGTAGAAATATCTCTCAAGTTCACTTCATAAGGAGCAGTGTGTTGAGTAAGGGCTATCTATGTAGTGCCATGGAAAGAATGCTAACTTGTCCTCAAGCCCCACCTCTTCTACTTAGGTTTAGGGTCATTTTGGGGTCATTAGGGTCAAATTTGGTTTATTCATTTGTAAAATAAAGGAGGAGAATAAATTATCACTAAGAGAGACTAAGGTCTCTTTTGACTCTAACTTCCTGTGATACTAGGTGAAGATTTATTTATAACAGAAAGTAAAATGTCCATGGGCATTGGGATACAGGTTGAATTCTAGAGTAATCTCAGAGGTCCCAGCCTCATATCACTTAGCCATGGCTTAAGAATGCTTTTAAGATTGGACTTATTCTCCCTCTCCATAGAGTATCATCTATCCCGATAAAACAAATCTAAGCACTTAAGGTACTTCTAGTATTAATCTAGCCTAGGTGTGTCACAATGTTGAGTTTACTCTTCTAGGACTTCCCTTAAATCTTATTCCTATAGATGTGCTCCAATCAGAAACTGAAGGTCTAGGAAATGACCACTTCACTAGGCTCCAAGGGATGAACGTAGTGGATGTTGGATTCATAAAATCATAAATTGTTAAACCTTGAAGAGTTATTAGAAATCATCAGTTCCAACTCTGATTTTACAGGTGAGAAAACAGGTCTAGGGAGAAAGAAAGGATTTAAAGGTCACATCGTGAGATAGCCCTGTTATTTAACTTACTGTGTATCTTCATTGGTATATGCCTGTTTAAGATCTGTCCATTCTGTACAGTAAAATAAATCCACTGGAATTAAATGCTTATGGAACACGGAAGCCTATCATACATATGCTTCTAACTTTAATAACTCTGTAGGTTTCTCAACTTATTAACTCAAATGAGAGAAATTATATTTCCAGATTTTTCTTTTTTAATTCTTAGCATTTCTATGCAAATATATGGTAATGTGACAGTGAAAGAAGGGCTTATTATTGCTAAGGTCAGAGGTCATATACATGTCAATTATATTTTTGTTAGTGATGGATGTTTAACAGAAATGAAAGCATAAGGGCACATCACCATGTAAGAGGCATGCTTCAAAGACGAAATTCCCATAAATTATCCATCTTCTCAGTAGGAATGCAGCTTGCCCTTGAAATAGAGACGAAATTCTCCAATCATAACAATTTTTTTTTAAATTCCAGTGCTTTCAATACCTTAGCACACACAAGAACTGAAGGTTAGGTTATTTTAAGGATCACAGTTAGATATTTCCAGACTGCCCAGGTAGTATGAGTCATATCAGGACAGTTATGATTTTATTCTACTTGTCTAATTTCCATAGTTATCAACATTTCCATGTGCAATGAACCACTGAGCATAAATTTCTTAAGTAAATATGTTCATATTTTGCTTCTTCAAGATTCTCTGCCATAAATTTAAGCTACATCCTATATTTACACAAAATTTTAATTTTATTGATTTTTATTAAACATAGAGTTTTTAGCATTCTCCTGTTGCCAGGAAAACAGTTCTTAAAAGACTGTACCATCTATTATTCAAATGCCCTTTTTTCAATAAAATATTTTCATTTTGACCTTTGTATTTCCATACTGATAAGAGAATTAATGGTAAATAAAGAATCAAGGTACAGTGTTGATAATTCTTGCTGACCTGGCAGGCATCTTTTGAATTTTGTTGAAAAAATGGATGTTTTAAAGATACATTTAAGTTTGGAATGTGGGAGATACAAATCTTATCATTAAAAAATTGCAATAGTGACTGGAATACAATTCAAAAGTAATCTCTCTGGGATTTGCATTGCTCTTAAAAAAACCATTGGTTTATAAGCTTGGTTTAACCTAGTAACTAGTTTGCATTTCAGTAAAGAATTATTTTGTTAATTAAGAATTTTTAGCACACAGCTGTTAAATGCTTTACATAAAACATAAATTATACCTAAGAGAAACTGTCCCTTTAGAGGGCATACATGACATGCTTGAGGGACTAAGAAGATGAAAAAAGAGATTAAAATAGATGAATAGAGCATGGAGAGTTTCAACAGATATGAGTGAGAAAGTGATCCTAAAAAGGGCTAATAAATTCAGTGGTGGTTTGTTCAGCCACATCCAAACTGAAAATACTTTCTGTGTTTCTGAAGTCAGACCAGTTGGAATAATTTGCACTGGGAGACAAAGGGGAAAAGTAATTTTTAAGACATACAAAATTATTATCAGAGCCTTTCTGAACTTATATAGGTTCATCTTTGGATAACAGATAACACAGGTCCATAATTTTGCAATTTTATGGAACATGTTGAAGCTTATAGTCTACTTAACATAGCTGATAAGAACCCATAAGAACACATTCATTCATCCATTAGAGTGGGCAGACATTGTTGTAGCTTATTAAGCATTATTGTTTATTGATAAGCATATTATGTCATTATAAATGGTGTATGTGAAACATTATGAAAGATATCAGGAATACAAAGGCAAATGTGAAAAAAAATCGCCAACCTCAAGCAACTGGTACCTCAGGGAAAACAATGTATATATAAACTAATTAATGCAAAACATGGGGAAAAGATACAAAGAGATTTGAGTGAGGAAGGGAGGTAACAACCATATCTCAGGAAAGACCTCTTAGAGCATGTGACACTTGAGCAGTCTTGATGAAGCTTAAGGAAAGTAAAAAGTGGAGATGAGGAGGAAGTATATTCTAGGCATCAGAGACAGTGTGTGCAGAGCCTTGGAAGTAGGAGCTAGAATAGTATATGGCAATAGAAAATGGAATTTAGAGTGCATGAGAAGGGAATAATGTGAAATCAATTTGAAAAAATGCTAGAGTCAAATAGTGAAGGATTTTAAGTTGTAAACAAAGGAGTGATATTTTAAAGGCAATCGGGAGTCACTCACCACTTCTTGAGGATGGAAGTAAAATGGTCAGATCCATGCTTATAAAATATCAACTTGGTTATATCAAAGAGTGGCAAGATGGGAGACAGCCGTCTATTGCAGTAGTCTAGGGGAGAGCTGACGAAGGCTTGAACTGAGGTGGTGGTCCTGTAAGTGGAGAAAAGAGATAGAAACAGAAAGAGTCACTCATATTTTTAAAGGTTAAAAAAAAACACAGTCTAGTCTTCAAATAAGAACGGAGCTTTCAGTTTATCTATTTAAAAGTCATTTTGGTCATAGATGTTGTTAACATGTTCTTTACTAACATGAAAAGATCAATTTAGACTCTAGTCTTCAATGAGATATAGTTTAGATTTATTGTTGCATCTGACATGTATGAGGCCTATAACACTGCAAAGCATATGGTTTGTGCAGATTGTGCTGCAGGTGAGGAATTTAAAAGAATCTCTTGTTTGTTAATCAAGTACCTTTCACCATAAGGTATATGTCATTGTAGTCACAATGTTCACAGTCAGTCATTTAGCCACAATTATGACATAATTGCAAAATGATTCACGTTACCATAACTTGGTTTTTGTTTTAAGCTTCATAGTACTTTGTGTTGTGTTCTCCTTAAACAGATTAATCATTTTCTTTCTTTTTTTAATTTTAGTCTGGCTTATTGAAGAATAGAAGCATCTGGGTGGTGTAGTGGATAGAACAGTGGGCCTGGAGTCACAAGACCTGACTTCTGGTCTCAGATACTTACTAGCTGTTGACCCTGGGCAAATCATTCAACCAGGCGCCTCAGTAGATAGAGCACTGGGCTAGAGCCAGGAATTTATTGTTCAGCTGTTTTTAGTCACGTCTGACTCTTTGAGACCCCATTTAGGGTTTTCTCTATCTCATTTTACAGATGAGGAAACTGAGGCAAACAGGGTTAAGTTACTTGCCCAGGGTCACAAAGCTAGCAATTGTCTAAGACTCAATTTTAACTCAGGAAAATTAGTCTTCCTGACTTCAGTCCCAGTGCCCTGCAGTACCTAGCTATCCAACTCAGGAAGATCTGAATTCGAATTTGGCCTCAGATACTCACTAGCTATGTGACCCTGGGCAAGTCATTTAACCTCTGTTTTCCTTAATCCACTAGAGAAGAAAATGGAAAACCATTCCAATATCTTTGCTAAAAACAAACAAACACATTTTTAAAAATAGGGATTATGAAGAGTAGGCCATGGCTGAATGACTGAACAACTGCATTGAAGAATAGACAATATCTTGTTTATTCCATTATAATCTCTCATCCTTTTTCCTCCCAGCACCTTTACTAGGTACAGGACAACAAAGGTAAAGGGTTTTTTTTTTTTCCTTGAAGTTGGAATGATAAAAGTAAAGCAGCAGCTGATATAAAGTTCCTAATCTATTCTCTCCAGGTGTATCCTTATCCCAGCATTCACGGTTCTCACTGCCTGGTTCTTTATAAATAGGAACCTATTTTTCTTTTGTTACTCTTATCTTGTCCATTGGCATCTACAACACCCCCTACTTTTCCTTCCTCTTCCCCTTGCTAATTCAGGCTTCACTGGCAACATACAACATAAAAACCAGAATTTCAAGATAGCAAATGCCCTGGTACTAGGCCTGATAGTGGCAGCCATCACTGGAGATCTGCACCTGGACATCTTTGCCATGACCCTTTGGAAAACTGATATACTTCCTTAGTTGTAGTCTATCCATATTTCTAGATACATGTGTATATATGACATTAATCATCATGATAGTTTTGTCACAATAATAATGTATATTTTTTTCACCCAATCTCTTTGTAGAAGCTATTACATATACTGGTACTATGTTAAACTTGACCTATATAATTGACATATGTAATTATACCCCCAGTGGAATAATCTTAAAGCAGCTTAATTGTACTCTATTTGCAATAAAGAATAATAACAATGATACCTGGCTTCTTAAAGTCTTTGAGCTGTACAAAACTGATTTCAGATCAAGAACAAAAAAGATACTGGTGATCAAAACCTACCTATAATGATAGTTTGGTTGAAATAAAGTTAAATAACAAAAGAATAAAGCATGGGAATAGGAGCCAGACACATGACTTGGCTGTAGGGAACTCCCAGTAAAGAACTACTCTGATCTCCCCACTCCTCCATGCTGCTTTTAATATACATTACACATATTATAATGCATTATATATAACACATGTAAATGCATATTACATACAGGTATGTGTGTGTACACACACACTCAAACACATACTCTCAAGGCATTATATGTTGCTCAAATAAATAACATATACATATAAGGATATGTAAAAGAGAATAAATATGAGGGATTGGGGGGGTGGGAAAGTGGTGATTGGCAGTATCATGGATTATAAACATTCCCTCCTTCAAAGCATCCTTTGGTACTCTGACACAGCAAGTCTCTTCATCCATATGGAGACTGTTGCTTTTACCTAATATGGCAATTTGTACTTTCTTCCAACTTCTGATGGGCAGAGGGAGTCAATTCCATGGTTTCAACTTCACAAAAGAAGGTCAAAATAGAGGAGTTCTAG
>JAQQSW010006387.1:0-13960 GCA_028646575.1 Pseudocheirus occidentalis | reverse complement strand
AAAGCGCACCCCAGGACCACCACTCAAGACCCCGATCCAGATCCAGGGCGCTCAACGCAAGAGCCCTTGGCCTCGATGGGTCGTGTCATCCCCCCTGCTATCTGCAGGCCGAGGGCTCTGAAGCAGCCCAGTGGAAGCTGCTGCTGCTCCGTTCCTGCTGCTATACAGCCGCCTCCCGCTGCCTCCTTGCCCTGGGAGCAGTTTGGCCAGACCGCTCTTCTCCTCCCGAGTTAGCAAAATCCACTGACCTTTCTCTTAGTCTTTTTGTCTTCTGGCCTGATAAATGTGGTAACTGTGGCTCCAGTGCAGCCGATCTGTTCTCCTGTAGCCGCGGTTCCCCACCCGATGCCCCAGGGCCTGGGCCATCAGGGGTTTCAGCCGCGGGTCCCAGACTGCTGCGAAGAACCCCGCCTGCTGCGTTGCCTGTAGTGCCTTCTGTCTTGTGGGGAGTTTTGGAGCTTGAAAATCTGTTTAGCATCCCATTTTATGAGTTTTTTAGCGTGTTTGTGTGGGAGCTGTGGCCCTTTGCTGCTTCTACACCGCCATCTTGGCTCCACCCCCCAGTTTCCTTTATTTTCAAAATGAAGAGACTGGACTTGAAGATCTTACATCTAGGACCTTATATATCCAATATGGCCCAGCTCCAACGCTGCCTCCTCCATGAAGCTTTCCCTGTCAATCGGTCAGCCAGTCAGTAAACATTTATTAAATGCCTAATATGTGCCAAGCACTGTGCTAAAGCATTGGGGCTGCAAAAAAAAAAAAAAAAAGCCAAAACAGTCCCTGCCGGTGATCTAAGGCAATTCCAAAGGACTCACGATGGGCAATGCTTCCCACCCCCAGAGAAAGAGCTGGTAGCGCCTGAATGCAGAGGGAAGCTGACTGTTTTTTCTCTTTTTTTTTCTTCCTTTTGTTTTCCCCTTTTGTTCTGATTCTTCTTTTATAACATGATTAATGTGGAAATATGTCTAATATGACCGTATACATAACCTACATCCAATTGCTTAGGCTCTTGGGGAGGGAGAGGGAAACTTTAGAACTCAGAGTCTTATAAAAGTGAATACTGAAAACTAAAAATGAATTTTTTTAAAGAGACTTCCTGCCCTCAAGGAGCTCACAGTCTAATGGGGGAGATAACACACAAACAGCTACATAAAAACAAGCTATAGAGGGGATAAATAGGACATACTTAACAGAGGGAAGGCACTGGGAATAAGAGGGGCTGGGAAAGGCTTCCTGTACAAAGGGGGGGGAACTTTCCCTTCCTGTCATCTTATTTCCTACCTCACTTATGCAATTGTCCTTCTCTATTCAGTCTTACAGTGACTCGTCTGTACCTTCCAACCCCTGATAGGCAGACTTAGTGTCTTCTTAATCTTGGACATTCTTGAAAAATCATAAGCATATATTGTTGGGGCTCAATAAGTGGTTGTCTGCTTTTTAGAAGGCTGACTTTCCCAGCAGGCATTTTTGGGTAGGAGCTTGGTCATGAGGAATCTGTAGAGTGGAATCTATCTGTGTGTTGTGGATTTATCTTTCTACTATTTACCCAGTCTCCCATGAGTAAAATCTCAGCACCCTCCCTGGCATTCACTTTTTTCTCACCTGTCAAATTCAATATCTCCCCATCCCTGCTCCCCTATTCATCTGCAAAACCAGCGCCCAGGACAGCTTCTTATCAACTTTCTTTGTGTTATTTTTGATGATTGAAATGTCTTCTCATTGGGAATGTTGATGTTTCCGTGATTTGGTCTATCCCTATAGCCAAATACCCCAAGAGATGACAGACAGATTAGATCAGCATATCTGGACAGGAAAGGACAATCTCCAGCCAACACTTGTCTCAATGATCTGGGCTGCAAACTTAGGAAGGATGGAGGAGAGGGGGGGCTGCCTAACAGGACACCCTGGTGATCTCTCCTCTTGTTCAGTTTTTCTAGATTCTCCCAGTAGGCCATGAATTCCTTGAGACTGGGACTGCCTTTTCCTTTCTTCCTGTCCCTAGCCTTAGCATGGTGCTTGGATTAGCAGGTGCTTAACAAATACCAACTAATGGACAGTGCCTTCTAAACAACCCAGACTGACCCTGCTCAGGGCAGCCCCTCCTAGAGCAAAGTACTTAGAGACTCAAGAAAAGGGATGCTGCAGCTGCCTCACTTCCAAATCTATGCGATTCCACTAAAGACCTCAGATAAATCAAGGTGCCCTCTTCGTTATTAGGGCCTTAGAGGGCTGGGCATGGGAGGAGGAGGGAATGATTCCACTCTTTCCTAATCTTTAATTTTTGCGTATCTATTGTGGCTTTATTATACAACATCACGTAGCATGCTTTGTATATTCCCACCCCTACCTTGTGACTAGGGACAATGACGTAATGATCTCAATCTCTTCAATCTGCTACTATATGCAAAAGCACAGTCTTAGGTACCTAGAACCATGCTTTGAACATATAGGAGTTTTCTAAAGCTTGCTAGTGATGAATGAATAGGATGGACAGTGGACTGGAAAAGAGGATCATGTCAGGCTGAGACAGTCCATTGGGTGGTCAGCTCTTAGGAGACCTCCATCCAGCCATTTTTTCCAAGGCTTCCCAAAGGGGTGGCTCCCAAAAGATCAGCAATAGGAAGGTGTCCCTGATGTTGGGAGCAGGGGTGTGGATTGGCATAAGGAGATCCATGTGATCTCTGGAGTCAGGATGAGGCTGGGAGTCTAGGGGGGATAAGTGAGTGTCACCAGGAAATCTAAAATGAAACTCAGCTCCTGGCCTGAAGGAGCAGTATTTGCAAAGTATATGTGTAGGGACAGCACACACTGCAGGATGACATTCACATCCTCAGATAAATAAAGGTATCACACACCCCTTCTATGCACCAAGTATTCACTTGGAAAAAAAACACAAAAAACCCACAAAAACCCTGAAACTGATTTTTAAAATAAAACCCATAAGGGTGGGAATTCTCTGCTGTCAAAAGAAAGTCCTTGATAAACATTACTCAGGAAGTTGTTTCTCAGATTGTTCTACCCTCCCCTTACCTCCCCTCATCAGCTTCCCTCCTCTTCTCCCTTCATCTCTTCCTCCTCCCTTCCAAAAACAGTAAATGCCTGCTATGGGCAGAGTTCTGAGCTGGGCACTCAGGGAGATAGCCAAAGAAAAAGACAAGTGTCTGCATTCCTAGGAATTCCTGTCCAGACCCACAGAGGGTGGCTGCACCTTAGGGAAGGAGAGTGTGATATGCCCCTAAAACCCTGGACCCAAGCACAGTGCCCTCACCACTGCCCATCCCAGGAGGCTCCTAAGGGCAGGAATTGTTTTACTTCTTGTCTTTGCATTCTTAGAACCCAGTACAGTACCTGGAACAAAAAAAGAATGGATGGGTTTGAAGTGATAGTAACTGACTATGAATCCTGACTGCTATTCAAGATGTCTGTGACCTCAAGTAGTTTCTTTTCTTCTGCGACTCAGTTTCCTCACCCTTATTTCTTTTAGTCCCAAATACCCATATTTACACATAGTGAGTGCTCAATTATTGATCATTTCTTCTTAGTACCTAGAACACTCTCCCAGGTCACTTCTACCTCTCATTTCATTTCAAAATTCAGATCAAATGCTACCTGCTCTTCCTGGTCTTTCCTGAACCCCCCCAAATGTGGGTGTTTCACCCATCTGGGAATACATATTTATTCCCTGAATGGCCAGCATGACTTTATTTGTTTTGTTGTTGTTGTTGTTGCTTTTTGGAGGGCAGTTGGGGGTTAAGTGACTTGCCCAAGATCACACGGCTACTTTTTGTGTTAAGTGTTTGAGGCCGGATTTGAACTCAGGTCCTCCTGACTCCAGGGCCGGTGCTCTATTCACTGTGCCACCTAGCCGCCCCCTCCAGCATGACTTTAAACAGCTGTTTGTCTATCAGCAGCCTCAATAGGGGGGATTTGATCCTCATTCCAGGACCAACAGCGAGGATTGGGTTATGAACCTATTCTGGGGAGCCCCAACCCAAATCAGAGCGATAAACTTCTTGACCATGCCAGAAATAGGGACTCTGAAGGAAATACTGAAAGACTCCTATCCAGCATTCTGCTATGTGTACCAGGGCCAGGAGAAAGAGGAGGGATCTCTACTTGGGCCAAGACTGCAGAGCCCTGAAGGCTATTACAATCTAGAATTGATAGACCCAACCTTTGAGATCTGATGGAGAAGATGGTTGCCTAGACCAGGCAAATGCAGGCTCTCTCAGTAGAACTGAAGCTCCTTGAGGGCGTGAATTGTTCTTTTTTTTGCTTTTCTTTTTGTCCCTAACACCTGGTGTTCACTGTACCTTGTAGGTATTTAACAAGTACTTGTCAGATTGGATTGGGATGTGACAATCACCACATTTGTCCTCTGTGGGAACATGGGATTGTGTGAATCTTATCTGGGCTCAGGAAAGTGATCTGTGGGAAGAGACCTTCCAAATCATATATGGCCCTAAACCATCTTTTCCTGTCATCCATGAAATATTCTTATTTTAACACCTACATTTCAATAAGTGTTTTTTTTCTTTTGTAATCCAGTGTATTACATTTTTTTTACATTTAAAGACATGAGAAGTAAACTGAGTTGTGCTCTGTCTACCTATCTGTCCAAGTTTGGAGTCAGTAAACCCTTTCTCATGGCCTCCCAGATGAAATTATGGTCCATGCACTATAGCAATAGTTGGAACCATCAACTGTCCTACTGTTCCATTCTACTTCAATCCCAGCTCAGAAGCACTAAACCTTTGCCCACTTCTGCAAATAAAAGGTGGACAGGTAGACTTGATCTACCCAGAGGTTCTGGGTTCACAGAAGGATGGGGCTACCTCCAGTGCCCAGGAGACTGGGAGAGTGGAAGATCAAGCCTGAGAACATGCACACTTGATGTTCACTTTCTAGTGGGAAAAATAAATATCCCACCAATTCATAAGACTTCAAGATCTAGGACTGTGTTCTCTGACCAGGATTGTGTAGCACCTGGATCAGGCTGCATTTGACCAAGGAAGGATAGTCAGTGACTATAACCACATGGCTTTTTTTTCCCCTTTTCTGACAAAGTTTGTGATTTCCTGCCTAACCCTCAGGATCCATCACCTTTATAAAATATCTGATTTTGACGCTAGTTCACCTGTCAGATTATATTTAGAATTCAACTTGAACCATACCTTCTCTCCTGTGAGATGTGCTTGCCCTTTGTTAATTATGAGCTTCCTATTTTGCTTACCCTTCCTTTTTCCAGTGGGAATGCGGGAGAACTGCTACTTAAAAATCTAATACTTAAGATTGGTTAATGTGACAAAACAGGAAAATGATAAATGTTGGAGAGGATGTGAGGAAAAGTTGAAACACTAATGCATTGTTGGTGGAGTTGTGAACCAATTCAACCATTCTGGAGAGCAATAAAAATGTGTATACCCTTTGATCCAGCAATACTGCTAAGAGGATTGTATCCCAAAGAGACCATAAAAATGGGGAAAGGACCCATGTATACAAAAAATTTATAGCACCTCTTTTTGTGGTGGCCAAGAACTGGAAATTGAAGGGATGCCCCTCAATTGGGGAATTGTCTGAACAAGTTGTGGTATTCGAGTGCAATGGAATACTACTGTGCTATAAGAAATGAGGAGCAGACAGATTTCAGAAAAACTTGGAAAGACTTATATGAACTGATGCCGAGTGAAGGGAGCAGAACCAGGAGAACATTGTTCACACAAATAGTCACAGTGTGCGATGACTGGCTTTGATAGACTTAGCCCTTCTCAGCAATGCAAGGACATAAAACAAAAGACTCATGATGCTAAATGCCATCCACACCCAGAGAGAGAACTATGGAGTTGGAATGTAGAGCAAAGCAGACTATTTTCTTTTCTTTTTTTTTTCAATTTTGTTTTTTCTTTCTAATGGTCTTTCCCATTAGAAAATGAATAATGTGAAAACGTGTTTAATAGGAATATATGTGTAGAGCCATATTATATTGCATGCCATCGTGGGGAGGAAGGGGGAGAAAACTTAAAACTTATGGTAGTGAATGTTGAAAACTAAAAATTAATTAATTATTTTAAAAATCGAATAGTAAGGATAAAGCAGGACAGTCATCTCACACATGTGAAGTATGCAGAAAAGCTGCCCTCACTTCACAAGGTCTTCTTTTAGTACATGTCCTCTCAAGACTGTCCACTACTGTGTTCATTTTCACTAGCCCACTAGTGGAGAGAATTAGTTTAAACCAAAGTCATTTAATAAAATAGGATGGTAAGAAAAATTGCAGTAGATTTCCCCATAAAACTGGGGTGCCCTCACAGATATATAGAGATATTGATATTGAGATGTATTATGTATATGCATGTGTATGTGTGTGTGTGTTTATATGTTATATCTGTGGGAAGAGGGATTGAACTGAGAAATACACCCAGAGGGAAAATTGTAACTACAAGTGCGTTAGAACTCAACATGTGTGCTCCTAGCAGCGCACGAAAAGTCAGTTGTCAACTATTCAGTAATTTTGTGAGCCCGTCGCCAAACACAGGCAGTGCACGGTTCAAAACTGGTGACCAACGTAGAAAAGCATATTTTCAGTACATTATTATCTACATTAAATGATTGTGACTTTAACAATGAATACGTGAAGGAGAAATTAATTGCGTTTTGTGCTGAAGGTGTTAATACAATGCTGAGAAAAAAGTCCAGAGTGTGTACAAAGCTCTTAGAAAAATTGCCTAAAATTATCATTTGGCCCATCTAAGTCGTCAGTTGTGGTTCTTGCTTGATGAGTCAATATATGAAATAAAAGAAGTTCATTGTTTTAAAATATCTCTGGAGAAAATTTATTCCATTGATCACCAATATAGAAAAAAAAATCAAACCAAGCTGGAAATTGTAGCTAAAGAACCTGAAATTGGCATGATTAAAAATGGACAACGTACTAGAACCAAGTTGAGTAACATGTCGTTTCCATGCACCACTAGGGCACGGTCTATGTATCCTGCACCATGTCTGCATGTTTCTTCTTCTTAGGAAAAGAGATAAGTTAACATTAATTTCTTACCAAAACTTACTTTAATAATGGACATTCTTGAAGAATTTTCATTACTTTTAATTCTATTGCAGTTAAAATGAACTAACATTTAGAAAGTACAAAAATTGATCAACTGTGCTTTAAGAGCTTTGGAAAATTTCAAGATCAGGACTGGGAAGTATGAAGATCTGATTGAGTCAGATCAAGTTTAAAACAGTACATTTAGTAAAAAGAATAATTTTAATGCTCTTCTCAACATGTGTGTTACTAGAAAATAGATTTCAACACATGAGCATACATCTTTTATTAGAAAACGAATTTATTAGAAAGTTATTTTAATTAATTTGATTTATTTTGCCTTATGAAGAACTAAGTACACCACAGATAGCTGGTAGGAAAAAAATGTATCATTTAAGCAAATTTTTTAAATGTTGAATTTATTTGAATGATTTTCAGGATTTTGTAAATAATAGTGTAACATCAATGTTCCAATCCGATAGGGACATTAACTCTTTTTGAACATCCTTCATCCTATTCACCAGGAATAACATCTGTGTACCAACCTTGATCTGACTTAGAATTAGAAAGTCTGAGGTGGATAGCTAGCACAGTGAATAGAGCACCAGCCCTTGGAGGCAGGAGGACCTGGGTTCAAATTTGACCTCAGACACTTAACACTTACTAACTGTGTGACCTTGGGCAAGCCACTTAACTCCAATTGCCCTGCATTCCCCGCCCCCTCCAAAAAGCAAAAAAAGAAAAGATAAAAGGAACTGGAAAGTCCTTATTCATTTATAGCCATAACCGATAGCTCATCTAGACCCTTTTTGTATGATTTTCAGAGGACTGTATTTCAACAAACCACCAGAAATTACTGGGGTCTACAATTCTATGGTTTTTTTTTAATTTCCCCAAATCCAATGCAAATGAAAGGGTAAGGGGGGAATTAAGGAAGCAACACTAGTGACAACAAGAATAATTCAATGTAGGACACTAACAAGGCATCTTCTTTCACCCCAATCCTTCATTCTAAATTCCCAAATTTATGACTTTTATGTCCAAAGCAACAAACCTTCAAGAATTTGTTCTGCTTTACACAGAGAACATTATAATAAAGTTAGAATAAAATAAGTTCCTAAAAAGAGCATAAAAAGCTCTGAGTTCAGAGGCTGCTGGAACCAGCTCATATTGACTTAGAGAGTCAACTGTTGAATTTTTAGTGTGAACACTTGGACCCCAAGAAGCAGTAAATTCTACAAATCAGGGCTTAGTGTATTCTTTTGTTGATAGTCTAGAGACCAGACAAGTCAAACACACAGCCTGTAACACTCCAGATGTGCAGCAGAAGCAGATTGAAATATAATTGGGAAACATTTAACAAAATGAATAATGATAGAACATAGATAATGTCGATATGTGGTTTTCTAAGTCAATCTGTGGCCAGCAGGGATCTTTATGTAGAGTTTAGTGGCTTTTATTTAAGATTGATAGCACTGGTCTAGACTAAAGAAAGCAATGCAGAAAATGTTAACAATATAGACAAAATGTAAAAGCATGCTGTATGTGCCTTTTTTTCCCCAGAGAGCTGTTTGTTAAATGTTTACCAGCAAACTCTTGTCTGAGATCAGATGAGGGAAATAAATCCTTTATTTAGAAACAACGGGGAAGATCCTTTGAACAAGGTATTGTACAAGCTGAACTTTGAAGACTGAGGATGAAGTCAATGAATGGAAATCATGGGGTCATTTTAAACACAAAGAATAATGGGAAGAAATGGGATATGGCACATTTGCAGGGGCAAGTCAGTAACACATTCTTATTAGAGCAAAACATTTTTGAGTGACGCGAAAGAAGAAAAACTGAGTTATGAAAGGCCTTGAATGACAGAGTAAGAAATCTGGTTTCTTTTTAATAGGCCATAGGAATCATTGGAGGTTTTTGATTAACACTATGGTGTGATTATACTTTAAATCTGAATGATCAGCCAGCCAGTGTTGTATTAAATGAACAAAAATGAGGCAAGGGAGAGCAGAAGGAAGGGAAACGAGACTGGGAAGGAATTTCAGGGCCAGGCTACAGTGATGGTGGCAGAAGAGCTAAGGAAGGGGCAGAAATGAGACGCGTACAGCAGGGAGCTCTGACAGGCCTTCATGGGCAGGTGTGTTGGATGAAGGCATAAACTTGGTTAAAGATGGCTCCTAGCTATGAGCCTTGGTGGCAACACGAGTGGCAATGTCATCAACAGAGACAAGGACCTACAGAAGGCAAGCAGAATTCAGGGGGATTTGTATGCCATCAATCTTAGGTATGCTGACCTTGAAGTTTTGGGGGGATACCCAGATGGACCTGTCCAGAAGCACCGCATGCCCTCACTGCGTGCCTGAGGTGGAAAGAACTCAAACAGGAAAAGCAAAATAAGGTGAGTAGCTTTGCTATTTATGTATGTGCAAGTATATGTGTGTATATATAAATGTGTGTAGAGATTCATTTACATACATGTGTGTATATGCATATACAGATATGCATGTATTCATCTATATAAATATATGTAAGAATATTTCTTGTGCATGATTGGGAAATGTAACCCCTATCATTAAGCCCCCTGCAATTCTTGTATTTTGTTAGTAAATTAGAAGTCATTTGAGGGAAGGGGCAGACTGACTTTTTTCTTTATATCCCTGGCATCCAGAATACTGTACATAGATAATGGCTTAATAAATAATTTTAACTCACTAATTGAATCCAAAGAGATTCTTTAAAAAAGATGAACCATAAAGCATAATTTCTCAAATTTTCCTCCAAATTCAGATGATACATATTTTTGGTAGTCATGCATGAGTTGTCCAAAAGAGTTCCAAGCAACTTTAGTAGACTGTCTGGCTTCACATGGTATGCAAAAGTCAAGATGGGATTTCTTTTTCCTTTATGGGACAGCTGAGGGAGACAGAAGCTATGGCTCCTCTCTTTTATACAACTGAAAGGTATAACTTGCTTTCTGTAATATACTCTCTCTTTGGGTATCTCCCGGAACTCTCTCCCTCCTCAGCTATGTCTCTTGGCTTCATCATCTTTCATCAGCTCCCACCTTCTGCCAGAAGTCCTTTCCTGTCCTACATCTTAGATCTTGCCCTCTGAGAGGACCCCTGATTATATGACTTCTTTGTCCATAGTTGCTTGCATGTTGTGTGCCCAGTTAGACTGTGACTTGCTTGAGGACAGGGACTGTTTCTGCATTTCTTTGTGTACTTAGTACAGTGCCTAGCACAAGTAAACAAATAATAAATCCTAGTTTCCTCGACCATTTATATATCCACTCATGTTGTCCCCATGGGGGTAAACTTTTTTTTTAAGGAGTCCTTTAATAACATCTCATTTAAGCCCAGGTTTTAGTATTTGGCTCAGCTTGCCAAAAGCAAGGCGTATTTTACATCTTTTGATGTTTTGATGGGCCCATGATTTCATCAGCGGGGGTACTCTCTCTGCAGATAGATATCACAGTCTCTTCCAGTATTCTTATCTGGGATGGCATTTGTTCACAAATCTTCCAAGGGGAAATCAACCTACTTTCTGGTGACACTCCTTACTTTCTTTGAACACCCTGAGGAGACCTTGTCAATGAAATCATCCACCATAGGTCAAATAGTAAATAATGCACTATTGCTCAATTCCTTTATTTGTTGGAAAAGCGAACTGACCTCATGATTAGGATTTTCTTAATCTCAATATTGTACAAAATTCCAGAATTTTATGCTATTGAAAGAAATGTTGCAAGATTGCCTTGTTTATCCCCAAGGCTAAAGATGTAATAGCAAAAATGCATTTAAATCAGTTCAGACAGATGAAAGATACTTTAGGCCCTCCTGTCCCAGCAGAAGACTTTGCACAATGTCCTTGAAAGAAACATTTCTAGATCTCATGGCCATAAAATTCTTCTTTATCCAATTAAAATCTCTTATGATGCAATTCAAGATCATCTCTTCCTGTTCTGTTCTGGGTGCAGTGGGAGGCCAGCTCATCACCGTGCTTTCTCTAGGGAAATTTTTCACATACTTAAAAATGGTGACATCTGATCTGCTCAGAACCTAGAACAGTCAACTCCCTTTTGCCTAGAAGACAAAATACAAGTTCATTGGCCTTGTACTGACTGCCTTCCATGACCTTTTTTCCCATCTGTCTTTCAAGCCTTATTTCACACTGCTCCACATTCATAAGCTCTACATTCCAGACAAACTAGATTCATAGCCGTATTCTGAAATCAATTAATTAATCAATAAGTATTTGTTAAGCACCTATTACATGATGTGAACCTTAATAAGGTTCTTAATAAGATTCTTGATAGCAGATTCTTATTAAGAGCTGGGGATACAATGACACCCTCCTCAAGAGCATTTTTAATTCTTCTTAACATGTTGCCATCAGAGTGTGTATCTGTGATTACTGATATTTCTTCCAGCAACCTTAATTACACTTTTTGATTTATCCAGCTTGGCATTTTGCATGACGTACTCTGCATATAAATTAAATAAATAAACTGACAATATCCAGCCTTGTCATACTCTTTTTCCAATCTTAAGGCAATTGTTCCATGTTCACTTCTAACTGTTGCGTCTTGGCCCACAAATAGGTATTCCCATCTCTTTGAAGACTTGCCACGTTTTATTATGATTGACAAAGCCAAAAGGCTTTAGTGTAGTCAATCAAGCAGAAGTAGATGTTTTCCTGGAATCTTCTTGCTTTCTCCACAATCCAGTGAATGTTGGCAATTTGGTCTCTAGTTCTGCTGCCTATTCAAAAACAAGCCTGCTCTTCTAGTCATTCTCAGTTCACATCTTGCTAAAGTATAGTTTGCAAAACATTAAACATAACCTTGCTGGTGTGTGAAATGAGCTCAATTGCTGGGTAATGTCAACATTCCTGGGCATTGCTCTTCTGTAGCATTAAGTAGATCTTTTCCAATTCAGTGGACACTGTTAAATTTTCCAAATTTACTGGCATAGGAATGGGGAAAGACTGGAAGAAGGGAGTTCAATTAAGAAGTTATAGAAAAAGTTTATGAAAGGTGAAAGGCGAAAGGTGAAAGATGCCTGGATTGGGGTGGTGCCTATGTGAATGGAGAGAAGGGAACACATATGAGAAATATTGAGAAGTTAGAAATGTCAAGATTGGGAACTGAAAAGATAAGTGGGAGGAAGGAAGGAAGGGAGAAGAAGAGGGAGATGGAATGGGAGAGGGAGAGAGAGAGAGAGAGAGAAATCCAGGGTGACATCAAGGTGAATGGAAGGATGATGATATCTTCAATATCTTCAATAGAAATAGAGAGGTTTGGAAAGTGGAGGGAGCATTTTCAGCTACCTTTTAAACTCTTGAGTTTGAGATGCCTACAGGACATCCAATCTGAAATGTCTACTAGGCAGTTAATGTAGGACCACAGTTCAGGATCTCTAAACCTGGGAGACATTTACATGGGGATGCTCACTGAACCCTTTGAAACTGATTAGGTCATTAAGAAAGAGAGTTCAGTGGAAAGAGATGAGGACCTGCCTCTGTGCATTTGCATAAATGACTTCCTAAGCCTAGAATGTTCTCCTTTGTTATGTGAGCTCTCTTTGAGGGCAAGGACTGTTTCCTTTCTATCTCTATATGCCCAATGCCTAGAAGAGTGCCTTGAACTAGAAAAGCGCATAAGAATTTAATACATTTTGGTTGAAATTCACTAAATTTAAATTATTTGATACAGCCATGTCATAATTAATACAAATCTGAATAATGTGAAATTGATTTAGTAAGAATTATAAAATGATACTAGGTCACATTTAATGCAAATCAAAATGTAATGAATGCAGTGTGTGTGAGCTAGTCAAAGGTTTCTGATTCATTCTGTACCCACCTGTTGTCACTCATGGATATGATGGATTGTTATTATTGACATATTACCAAATGTTGTATTAATACTTTAAAAGAACCCTGAACAAAATTAATAAAAGGAAGAATGATTCTTATGGAAACAGTGTCACCTCAAAAAGGAAGAGGTTTCCTGTCACGTCATAGCAAAAATGTGATGTGATTGAATGACATGAACATGGTCATGCTAACTCTAAAGCAGGATAAGAAGTAGGAATGCCAGGTGGGCAGAGCCAAGATGGTGGTATAGAAGCAGCAACGTCTGGCAGCTCCCACACAGCCACCCTAAACACCCATAGAATATGATTCTAAACAGATTTTAGAGCTGCAAGACTCTCCAAAATACAGAAAACGCATCTGTTGCTGCAGGCAGTTCAGCAGGTGGGGCTCATCTCAACAGTCTGGGAGCCACGGCTGGCCCAGCCCAAAACCCTGGCCTGGCCAGGCCCCAGGGTAGTCAGGCTGAGCAGAATCTATAGGAGAGCAGATCGGGGGTACTGGAGGCACAGTTTCCACATTTATCAGGCCAGAAGAAAGAAGGCTAAGAGAAAGGTCAGTGGATTTTGCTGAATCTGGGGGAGAAGAGCGGTCTGGCCAAACTGCTCCCAGGGCAAGAAAGCAGCAAGAGGCTGGCTGTGGCAGCAGGAATGGCTGAGAGCAGCAGCGGCCTCCACTGGGCTGCTTAAGAGCCCCTGGCCTGCAGATAGCAGGAGGGCTGAGGCGATCCATCAGGGCCAAGGGCTCTTGCATTGAGTGGCCTGGATCTGGATCCTGGTCTTGAGCAGTGGTCCTGGGGAGCTCTGTCAGTGAGCTCAGCTGGGGGGGAGCTGTAGCACCCCACTAATAGCTCTGGCAGCTGTGAAGTCCCCAGCGATTTGGGACAGAGGAAGCAGAGTTCCACAGAGCTAAAAAAAACCAAGCAATTGATAGACTGGCCAACATGAGAAAAAGGAAGTAGAGTAAGAACAGCAATAAAACTCTAGAATCCTTTTTTGTGGACAAAAAGGATCAAAGCATAGAGCGGGAGGAAGA
>JAQQSW010006386.1:0-13960 GCA_028646575.1 Pseudocheirus occidentalis | reverse complement strand
TCCTGTATAATCACACATTCACAGCCTGTATTGAATTGATTGTCCTTCCAGTGGGGGTGGGTGACAAGGGAGGAATCGAAAGCATCTAGAATTTAAAGTTCTGCAATATCTGCAACTAGGAATTAAGATAAACAGGGGCTGGAATAGAGAGAGACTCTCTGCCCTACCAGAAAGTAAGAGAGCAGAGCAGGGGAGGGGCTTTACAGTGGGATTGCTGTTTTAGGGTTGGGGCAGGGGAAAGATGGGGAGAAAATTTGTAATTCAAAAATGTCATGAAAATGAATGATGTAAACAAGAAAACAAAAAAAAAGATGATAGGTTTGGAAAGGTGGAAATGCTGGAGAAAAAGCTTAAGACATCAAGGTATTGGAAACTGAAAGGAGTTGGCCCAGTAAATTCTAAGCCCTTGAACCCCCACACAATGAAGATATTTAATCAGGTGCGGAATAGCCATTTATCTAGTTGTTGTGTAGGAGCTCTGGGATGTGAGTTAGACTAGGTGGGCTGGACTCACTGGCCAAAGTGGACCCAAATTCTGTGATCCTGGGATTCTGTTTTAATCCTCCATTACAACAGGGTTATAACCCTTCTGGCTCTGGAAGAATGAGTCCAGAGTACTGCTACCCTGTGAATTGAATTGAATTGAATCTTAAAATGTTTATATGATAGATCTGATGACCCATTTCGTCTCACTCTTGGCTGATGCCAGACATGCTTTGCCAGATGGGGAAGTGTAAATCCATGCAAGCACATCCTTATGTGTTTGAAAACCTTTTATAGCAGTTTATGGATGCCTAGGGAGAGAGAAATTACCTGTTTCCTCATTTTTCACCTAAGATCTTACACAAATCATTCCATTTCGTTTTTCTTTCACTTCAGACACTATAATCCTTTAATTATTTTGTGGTCTAGACTCCAGATCATCAGTCTACTTTGGTAGACTGAGAATTTAACTTAGGATGGTTCTAGTGTTGTTTCCTCATGCCCCTCTAATTTTTTTCTTTTTTCTTTTTTTTTTTTTTGGAAAGGGGATGGCAGGGCAGTTGGGGTTAAGTGACTTGCCCAAGGTCACACAACTAGTAAGTGTTAAGTGTGTGAGGCTGGATTTGAATTCAGATCCTCCTGATTCCAGGGCCGGTGAGCTACTCACTGAAACACCTAGCTGCACCCCCCTCATTTTTTCACTAGAAAAAACTGGAAATGGTGGGGTGAGGAATGTGGACTGTGGAAAGTATTGGAGAGGAAAGAAAAAAATGACAGCTACAAATATATGTAATATTGACATTATATGTATATTATAGGTATATGATGCCAACTTCCCCCATAAGGCAGGCATAGAGCATTAAGTAATCAGTCTCCAGGAATGAGGAAAATCTAATAAAAACATGCTCTGAGCTTCTGGCTATATGTGTATGCATGTGAATGTATGCGTGTGTAAGTATGTACATATCCCCATATATGGAAATATACAAATATATGCATTTATTCACACACATGAATGTATTTGTTCATGTATATGTATCTTATATCAGCCCATAAATTTTACTAAGTGCCTTCTAGGCACTAGGAAGATAAAAGATCGTCCCTGATCTCAAGGAGCTCACAGTTGAATGGGAGAAACACCGTGGAAACAATTATATGCAAACAAGCTATATACAGCATAAATAGGGGGAAACTGTATGTATATTAATATGTATGTATATTGTATTTTTCATATTACATGCCTGTGTAAATGTAATTGTACACATACATGTGTGCATATCTATTTATATGTACATATAGATACACATTTACCTTCTATGGATAACCACACATGTTACATTACTTTATATATATACATATGAGAACATACATGCTATGTGTGTTATATATAATATGCATGCATTACAATACTTTGCATACATTTATGCATACATGTGCATTGTGTGTTATACATTGTTCACATATGAGTGCATATGTGCACGCATCTAGATGTGCATGCTCTTGAGTATATAATATGCTGTGCATATGCTTACATGTACATGTGTAGGCATGTACCACACATAATATATGTACATGTGTGTATGTATCATGAGTCTATACTTGAGTGCATGTGTATATGTATATGTGTATGTGTAAATATGTGTGTTGTGTGTGTATGTTTATGTATATTTATGGAAATATATATGGGTATATACATATGGGTATATATACCTCAATAAAGGTATGGCTATAAATATATGCATAAGTATATGTATGTATAGTCGTTCACAGGGGGAGAGGGTGAATGGGTGGATACTTTGGCTCTTGATAGCTGGACATGATGGAGTGAAATGACCCCACCCCTACTATGTATTTTGATATTTTCTATAAGAGTTGGAAATGCATTATAGATGTCATAGATTCTATAATACTCTCATGGGTTTCATACTCTAAATATATCAATGAATATATTTTTCAGTACCTTTGGAAAGTCAAGAAGAAGCATTTTATTTCTATTTCTATTGAACTTCAATATTTATAAGCACATTCTGACATTAACCCTGTGGGGATAGATGACAATAACATTAGTATCCTGGTGGTGGTGGTGGTAGTTGATTATGATGATAAATACATAGACAAGGAAACTGGGTCTATATGAATTTAAATGACTTAGTTCTTGTCTCACAGCTAGTGTCACAGACTGCACTAACCACGAGGTCTCTAGCATGCCCTAATCTCAAAGATAGAAGCTTCTTTCCAAAGCCACCAATCAGTCCAGTCCTGACATGTTCAGGCATTCCTTCCATAACATTCTCAATTGATGGTCATCAGTCTTTGCTTGAAGACCTCAATCAATGGAAAATAAAGCAGACTTTCTATTTTTAGGCAGCTAGAATTCTCCTTAAATCCAGCTAAAATCTGCCTCTTCGTAACTCCCTCACCCCACCCCATTTCTCTTAGTTCTCCCATCTGGGGCCAAGCAGAATAAGTCTAATCCCTCTTCAACATGACAGCCCTTAAGATGCTTGAAGACAGCTGTCATGTATCCCTTGCCAAGTCTTCTCTTTTCCAGGATAAAGGGCATTCTCCAGCTTGTGAAGGTCCTTCCAAAAAAATATGACTCCAAAATTGAGTACAACATTCCAGATATGGTCTGACAAGGGCAGGGTACATTCCCACTATTCTGGACCCTAATTCTCTTAATGCAGCTTTGGACTCAGTCCATATCCTGTGCTACAGGGATACTGATACTATCATCTCTGTCCTTTATGTAGAAATCTTACTCTGTCAGCACCTAGCACAGTGTCAGGTACCTAATAAATGCTGAATTGAATTAAACTCTCTTAGAGCATAGGGGAGTCGTTTTATCACATAGATGCTCAGATAACAATATAATAGTTTCTTGGGTGCCATTTTTTTCCTTTTTCAATATAGACATGTCATTTCCTGTTTTCTAAATGTAAACTACCTATACAGTTTCTACCAGGATTGGCTAAAGAGTTATTTGGTGAGCTGTGACTTAGCGGAAAGAATGGATTTGGTGTTAGGAGACTGGCCAGCTCCTTAAGTACTTACGTAAATTTAACCAAGTCTTACTTTAAAAGTCCTTTCCTGTTTCCTGCAGTTGTCAAGGATACCTCCACTCCCATCAAATACTTTGCATTTGTGTTGTGTATACTCTGTGTTTACTAATTTGTGAGCTTGTCTTATTTGCCAAGAGAATCTAAACCCTTTGAGGGCAGGGACTGAGAACTAATTGTATCCCCAATGCTTAGCACCATTCCTAGCATTTATTTAGTGCTGGTGCAGTGGAAAAAAACACTGGATCTGGACAATGAAAACTAGTGCAAATCCTTCTTCTGATGCTTATTTATCCATAGAAAGAGGCAAATCACTTAATCTCCTCGAGCCTCAGTTTCCCCACCCACAAAATGAAGTGACTGGGCTAAGCATCTTCTGATGTCTCTCTCACTAGATCTGTGATCTTCTGTTTGAAACTTTCTAGGCATCCATCTTTAAAATGTAGGAACAGACTACTAAACCCATAAGTTTATGGTGATAATCAAATCTTGGTAATATACATTAATCACTCATTGTGCATTTATGTTATAGCTGAAAAGCTGAAGGCACCTTAGAGGCCATCTAGTTTAACCCTCTCATTTTACAAGTAAGGAAACCCAGAAAGATGAAAATACTTGCCCATAGCCATACAGGTAGCAAGCAACAAAGTTTTAATAAAACCCAAAGTAAATATCAGCAGTGATTATCAGCCACCTATTCCTAGCAATGGTTTCTATTTGCAATCAGTTTTTCTCAATATAGCCCTCTGGTGACTTCCTTAAGAGGGCCTTGATGACAGCAAGCCCTGCCTCTCCCTGGTCCAGATGTTGCACCTGGCTATTAACTCCTCGTTTCCTGCTGCCCTATACTAGAATACAACCAATACTTTGAAATTCTTGGTGGATAACTCTATTTACCTAATTCCTGTTCCTACATGCAAGCCTGTGTATTCATACTAACATCTCCCTCAATATTCTCTCTCTCTCTCTCTCTCTCTGTCTCTCTCTCTCTCTCTCTCTCTCTCTCTCTCTCTCTCTCTCTCTCCCTGCCCCCATCCGTCCCTCCCTCCCTCTCCTTCTCTTTCTCTAAAAGAGACATTTACTAAAGATTCATCTCCCACATTTAATGAAAGGATCTGGAAGTTGTTTTTTTTTAAACTTACCATTTTCAGTTATTCTATTTTCAAAATTACATTTTTAAAATCAGTGCGTTCTTTGTGAAAGGAAGAAATACCCCAGGCACAGGGGGGAACAAATGTCTCTCCCAAAGTTTTAAATTATTCAGTCATTTACATTTCAAATGTTATCAAAAATGCAAATATGCATGACATTTGTAATTGTTTCTAGAACCTATGCAAAGATAAACATTGATTTAGTTCAATCATCATCTCAAGAATAGATTTGGGCAGAGGGAGGTTTCAGCTAGTTCTCCACATTTTGGGGACAGTTCACAGTCTACAAGAGGAGTTTTTAAAGGTCACCCATCAAAACCTTTGTGTTCAGAATGTAAACTGGAAGACTGGCAGGGGATTGTTTTTTGCCACTAAAGAATCTGACAATGTCACTAATATTAAAAGACAGTCAGCAATATGCATGGCTTGCCTCCCTTGTGCTGTGCTCTCTACAAGGTAGCAAGGCAGAGAGAAAAAAGGGCTGGCCTTGGAGGCCCAAGATACACGTATAGGACTCCTGCCTCCAATGTTTCTATGTGTATCATAACACAACCTTTCTGTGCTTCCATTTCCTCATCGATAAAGTGGGGCTAACATGCTACTTGTCAATAATGGACAGAGGAACAGCCCCAGAAGCAGGACAACCTGGGTCTGCTCCCATAAACACTGAATGGGTGGCCCAGGGAAACTCATTCCATTATCTTCTTGGTGACCCAGTCAATACTGTATTGGCTAGAGCTTCAAAAGCTCTACATAAGCTTATTTGATTCTCACAACGACTCTGTGTCCCAGGTGGTATTATTATTATTCCTATTTTCCAGATGAGAAAAGTAACACTAAAGGATTTGCCCAGGGTCATACAGGTTAGTAATTGGTTGGAGGTAGGAACTGAAATCAGGTCTTGCTAACACCAAGTTAAAACACTTTTTCCACTGTGCCACCTAGTGACCAGTACAAGGCTCTAATTTACAGAAAAACAGACCCCAGTCCTCATTTGGCACGATCTCCTGGCCTCTTATTATTGGGCTTACCTTCCTCAGGATGATCAGCCAGTTTAACCCTTCCCTTTCTAACATCTGGTATCCAGAAATGAACACAATACATCTGATTTGGTCAGACTGGGGTTGAGCAATAACAAGGCAAGTGAGACATTTGCTTTGGATACTCAAAACTGAGGGAAACTGAGAAGTACATAGAACGGGCATCTGCTATCAAGTCAATTGTGCCATTAGGATCAGAGCATACTGTATATTCTGTCCTCAGGCTCAGACTTAGCTAGTTATAGTTCTGGAACAAGAAAGGATACAGAGCAACTAGACCTCCTACATTTTGGACCCTTATGCTTATCTTAATGCCACTCAACATGGCAGTAGCTTTGGGGTCCACCATACACCACTAGCTGTTATCTCACTGTTGGATTTCTGTATGAAAAATGCATAACTATTAGAAGTATCAAAAAGTGTAGGCCAGTGGTTCTCAACCTTCCTAATGCCGCGACCCTTTAATACACTTCTTCACGTTGTGGTGACCCCCAAACATAAAATTATTTTCGTTGCTAATTCATCACTGTAATTTTGCTCCTGTTATGAATTGTAATGCAAATATCTGATATGCAGGATATATTTTCATTGTTACAAATTGAACATAACCTACAGGTTGAGAACTACTGGTGTAGGATCTCTCAGAAAGTGCTGGGTTCCTCCTCACTAGAGGTTTTAAAGGAAAGGCTGGAGAAGCACTTTTCTCAATTTTGAAGAAAATTGCTTTTAAGGTATGTACTCCCTCCCCTCTCTATCACATGGAAAGGGAATCCTTTTGACCAAATGTACCCCTGAGTTTGCCATCCCCAGTCTTTTTCTTTTATTTTATTTGTCTCTATCTATCTACTGGCTTTTTCCTACTACCTACAATCATGTCCATGTCTCTCCCACCTTTAAAAAAAATACCTTGATCTGACTATACCTGCTACCTATCACTTTATCTGTCTCCTCCCCTTTCATCTAAATTCCTTAAGAAAGCTGTCTACATTCACTGTCTCTACTTTCTCTCTTCTCCCTCACTTTTAAACCATCAGTAATCAGGTTGTCCAACATTATCTATTATTCAATTGAAACTACTCTCTCCAGAGTCAATAGTGATCTTGCTAAAAAAAATTATTTATTTAATTTTTAATTTATGGAATGAAACAAGTATTTCCATAATATAGTATTTTTTTAAAAAAATGATTGAAACTACATGAAACTACAAGTTTATTTTATACAACTTTCTATTCCTTTTAGATATTTAATAAAGTTACCATGTACATTTCTTTTTTTCTCCTTTTTCTTCCCTTCCCAATGCCCTTGAGAGAATAATGATCTTTTAACTGATAAATCTAATGATCCTTTTTAAATCTTGATTATTCTTGACCACTGTAGTCTTTGACAATGTTGATCATTGCCTTCTCTTAAATGCTCCATCCTGTCTAGATTTTTGTGACCATGTTCTTTCTGGTTCTCCTAAATACCTAATTGTTCTTTCTCAGTATTGTTTACTGGGCCTTCATCAAACCCATGACCACTAACCTTACCTGAGTGTAACCCAGGGTTCTGCCCTGGCTCTTCTTCACTTCTCCCTCTATCTTGTTTGTTGATCTCAAGAGTACCTATGGGTTCAACTATCATTTCTATCTCTGCAAACAATTCTCAGCTCTACATATACAGCCCTAACCTCTCTTCTGAACTCTAATTTCACTTTACCAACTACCTTTTGGCCATCTCAAAACGAATGTTCCGTAAGTATCTCAAACTCAAAATGTCCAGAACAGAATCCATTATTTTTTTCCCCAAAAACCCTTCCCTCTTCAAAATTTCAGTATTACTGTTAAGGGCACTACCACATGACCAGACTCAAAGCCTTGGTGCCATCCTCAACTCTTCACTCTCACCTCAGTTTGTCACCAAATCATGTTGTTTCTACCTTCGCAATATCTATCCTACATGTCCATTTCTCTCCACTCATTCATTTAGCATCCTGCTCCAGACCCCCATCACTTCACTCCTGGACTACTACAATAATCTTCTGGTTAGTTCCTCTCCCTCAAGTCTCTCCCATTAGTTTCCAAAGGGAACTTCCTGAAGTATGAGTCTAACCACCACACACAACCCCTCCCCCAAACCCTATTCAGGAAGCTTCAGTAGTTCCCTATTACCCATAGATTCAAAAATACAATTTTCTGATGTTTTAGCTCTTCACAATTTTCACACACACACACACACACACACACACACACACACACACTTTCTCTCCATGATACTATATGATACAGGAATCCTCCTTCTCTTGTTGTTCCTTACCTACCACTCAACATCTTCTCTTTCCCTTTTCATTAGCTGTTCCCCATAACTGAAATTCTAATCCAGGCTTCCTTCTGGATTCAGTTCATGTTCCACCTTTGGAAGGAGATGGAACCACTTCTAAAAGGAAGCTCAGCAGAACTACTAAAACAATGTACTTTTCTTATGTCCAGGATAGACTGCTCTCTATATTAATGTAGCATCAAGGAATGTTACCCTAGCTTTGAGACATTTGTTCCAAATCATAATTCATAAGCCACGGCTTATGTGCTTAAATTACTAGGTAATCAGAAAGTTCATTGAGTTAAAGGAAGATACATTTCATTAAACAGCTTAGCAAAATAAGTGGCAAGAAAGATTCTCTCCATACTTACGAAATGAGATGATATTGATTTAAAAAATTAATAAATGCTTAGCTCATTGCATGGAACATCGCAGATACTATATAAATGCTTATTCCCTCTTCTCCCTCTTTTGTACGTATACTCTTTTACTAACTACCACTAGTGCAGAGAACACAACCATAGAAAACATTATTGGCCTGGGTATGCACATTGCTCAATCAATTTATGAATCTGTTGCTAGAAAACTACTAAGGTCCTCTGGTGATATGATTGAGTATACTGCTTTATACACTGAACTGGCATCCTGTGTTACTCTGATCCCTCTCTGCTAGGCATCTCTACTGCTGTGAAAATCTTACTACCACTGACTAGGCCTTACTACTGTGGCTTTTGCTTCTCTCTGCTACCATCTGCTGGTCACTGTTATGTACCTTCTTTCCCTTTAAATGAAAGTGTTTGTCAACTTTTTTAACTTGATAGTTCAAACTCCATCTTTAACTCTTTTGTGGTGCAAACCCCAGACAGCTATGCCCAGCCAGCTACCTAAAGAAAATCTTAGACATCTTCAACTCTAACTTTTGAATTGCTATTTCTCTTGCTGGATTCAGGCTCCCTGATCCCTGTCTTTAATTTCACTTGGACTTTAAAAATCCCTTGCAAGCTCCTTCACTAGTCCTTGTATCTTCAAAGTATCCCAGGTATTCCACTTAGAAAACTCCAAATGACTTTATGTAGAGTTGAGGAAATAAGGATCTTTTCAACTTCCTTAATAGCGCTGGTTATAATGCAAATCTTCTTTGGAAAAAGGGGTCAGGTAAAAACAATAAGAACCATCAACCTTCACTCTAGCCATTTTTTCCTACATTCTTGCCAAAAAAAATCTTTGATATCCCTATGCTATGACATAGCCACACAACAAACTTTGCTATGGTCTGTAACCTATATAACTTTCTGACATTGGTCAAACATCTGACAGGCTCTGGACTAAGAAAGGTGAAAAATCATACAAAGAAAGGGTCATTCCCCCAATAGAGTTATTCCACAGATTTAATTTTTAGAAAAAAATCAAGGGGGCCCAAATCTGTCTTGAAGAAAAATCTGTCTTGGAGAAAAATCTGTCTTGGAGAAAAAGTACAAAAGAAGACCAGGGACTAAGCTTCTGCATTGCTAAAAAATAAAAAATAAAATTGAGAAAAATATATTGAGCTTACCTTAAGGCTTTTTAAAGCATTCTTCTACAGTTTAAGACTTTCCAATGCCCAAATCAACTTCATCATTATGAAAACCAAGGGAAAATTGACTAAGGCCAGAATAATTTCAAAAAGGTGTTCCAGGATAAAGAAGAACAAAATCAGAGGCAGAGAATTTCAAAAATATAAAGAACCTCAATGGCCTTCTAGTCTGATGTGTACCTAAACAAGAAATCCCTCTACAAAAACATACTTGAATCATGCTTTCCTAAAGACCTCTCACCTCCTCTCCAAGGCTAGTCATTCTTCTTTGTAATCCTTTTAATGTTAGCTGAGGTAACTAAGTGGTTCACTGGATATAATGGGTCTAGCATAGGACCTGAAACTGGGAAGACCTGAATTTTAATGCTGCCTCAGAAATTTAATATCTGTGTGATCCTGGACAAATCTTCTTACTTTTCTCAATTTCAGTCTCTTCATCTGTTGAACGGGAATGATATAAGCACCAACTTCTCAGAACTGTTATAAGAGTTAAATGAAATAATATCTGTAATTTGGCTTGTAAAGCATAGGGCACAATAAGAGCTATTTTTATTACTTCAAGCCCAAATTTGATTGTTTTTTCTATTCTCAGGGACAAGCAGAAATCTACTCCTTCTTCCACAGTCAGCTCTTTGAATACCTGAGCATAGCATGGGTCTCCAAATACCCAACAGTTTTCCCTTTCCCAACCTAAATATCCTCGCTTCTTTCAACACAACCACATTTGGCAGGAATGGAAAGTTCTTCACCATTGTGGTTATTCTCTGACAACACTCCAACTTATTATCAAAGTCCTTCCTAAAAAATGGTGCCCAGAAATTAATGAGTCTAACTAGGGCAGAGTGGAGAAATACCATCTCTTCCCTGGTTTTAGACACCATAGCTTTCAATATAACCCACAATTACTTCAACTTTCTTGGATGCCAGAGTATTGACTTGTATGAGGCTTGTGGTCCAGTAAAATCCCCAGATTCTTTACCAACAAATTGCTACATAACCATGCCTCCCTGATCTTCATTCATGAAGCTGAGTTTTTGAACTCCCATGAGATACGTAACTCTTACTAAGCTAGAAGACTTTCCAAAAGCAGAGCCCCAAACCTACTTTGATGGTGCAGTGATAACTAGAATTCTACAGTGAGGCTTTTTCAGTTCTAGAAAACTGTACCAAAATCATGATGTGTTCCAACCTTCCCTAAGACTGTTTAAGTGTTAGTGGTTGTGGTCCTTTTGGGTCCCAGTAGCTGAATTGCAGTAATTATAAGATTAGACGATGTCAGAGCAGTTTCAGTGCAATAAGTAATTTCCATAGTATAACTCCTAGTCCCTTATCTGCTTTTCCTACTACTTAAATCAGCTACAGGATATGTTGAGTCCTAAGGTCAGATGAAGGAGATCCTAACTCTTTTCTGTATTTCCCCAAAGACAAACAGGAAACTAAAAGGCTGCTTTGAGCCGATTCAAAAATAAGTGAACATACATGGGATCTAGGTATTATTGTTAATTTTCATTTCACCAACCAAACTTTTCAGTCTGATATTTCCTCCCATTAAATCTTCCTGGTCAAGTGGGGATTCTTTTCTATCTAATGATCCTCACCCCACAACATTCACATCCTCTGGAATGCACATCCTGCTTACCTCTACTGCATAGAGTCTCTGTCCTCCTTCAAGATTCAGCTTAGGTACTATCTTCTCCATGCAGTCATTCCTGATCCCCCTAAATGCTGGTTTCCTTCCTCCCCAGCTATCTTCTATTTAGCTGCTTTGTGTTTGTGTTTATGTGTATATAGACACATATGTTAATATACTCACATATATTTACATATATGCATTTGTTAACTTTATATCTATGCTGTATATATATATATATATACATATATATATATATATATTCTTGTTTCTTCTCTCATCAGAATGTGAATTCTTGGGGAGGAGATTTTGTTTTATTCTTTGTATTCATTCTTTTTCCTGGAACATAAAAGATATTTAATAAATACTTTTTGGTTGATTGATTGGTTGGTTAACATTCCTTACACTTCAGGGTCAATCTCCTCCAAATGTCTTAGCTAATGCCCTACCCTCTTCATATTGAGCCTTACCCTCACTGAATCCCTCTCTGTTGGCATAATCATTCAGTGTATTTTGTTCATTTTTTTAACAAGCTCCTCAGACACTTTGGATAATAAAGCCCATACATCCCTTCCCCCCCCATTACTGAGAAACAAAACCACACTATTCTGTATCCCAAGACCAGACAGACTCATGCATCCATGCAACCCTAAAGGCTTTAATAATTCTCTCACTATGGGTCATATAGCCCCAATCCCTACCACCAAAAGGAAAACTACATTTTTTCGCATCTTGTGGGTATTTCGGATCATATTTCCAATTGACTAAAAATTCTTTCCTAAGACTGTGACAAAATGGGGAAGTAACTGAAAAAACCCTGACCCTCTAACCTTCTCCCTTGTTCTTTATTATCATCTGTTTACAAGTGAACCAACCTTTGAGGGAACAAATTACCCCAGGTCCAGGGTTTCAGTCCTTTTCCTTGTGAAGCCTTCCAGCAAGGTGATTTTGGTAGAAGCAAGGGTGGCCTAGCCATGCTTATCTCTGCTAACATCAAAGGTGTAGTAGCATCCGAATTACCTGAGGAATATGACCAATAGTCACTCCTTTGGTTCTTCCTTGGAATGGCTGTTTTCACCACCATTGCAGAGGGCATGGGGTAAATCCTGCTGTCTATGACTTAAATGGCTTCAATACTGTATGCCAACCCAGATTATACTTAAAAAAGTATCATGACCTAGTAGATAGAATTCTGGGATTAGAGTCATGTGCAAATACTCTATTATGGGAAATTCCCATATCTTCTCTGGACCTGTTTCCTCATCTGAAAAAGGAGGATAAAAAAGCATCACACTGGATTTAAAGACAGAAGATCCAGGTTCAAATCATATCTCTCCCATTTACTCTGTGACCCAGGACAAGTCATAACTTCCCTGGGCTTGAGTTCCTCATCTGTAAAATGAGAGCATCAGACTAGGTGATCTACAATCTTTAGATCTGTAATCCTATGATCCTTTGACTATTTATAGTGCCTATTTCACAGAGCTGTTTATCACAGCATACATTTAGAGCCAGAAGTGACCTCACAGACCAACTAGTAATAAAAATATCATTATCATTCATATAGTATCTACTGTGTGCCAGGCACTGTATAAGAGTTTTACAATTATTATTTCATTTCATATTCACAACAGCCCTGGGCCCCAGGAGCCAAGATGGCCGTGTAGAAGCAGCAAGGATCTGCAGCTCCCACCCAGCCACCCAAAATACCCATAAAATATGACCCTAAACAAATTCCAGTACTCTCAAACTCACAAAAATACAGAAAACACATCTCTTGCTGAAGGCAGCTCGGCAAGAGGGGCTCATTTTGGCAGTCCTGGAGCCAAGGCCAGACTAGCCCAAAATGGAAACATGGCCAGGCCTCAGGGTGATCAGAAGGAGCTGAGCCTCCCAAGCCACAGCATGAGAAGATCTATTGTACCTGGAGGGATCTTCACACCCAGAAAGCCAGAATTACAAAAGGTCAGTGAAAGTGAAACTTTGAAACTTAATTTGGGGGAGGAAAAGCAGTTTGGCCAATCTGCCCCCAGAGCAAGGAAGCAGTGGGGGAAGGGCAGGAACTACTGTAACCGGCAGCTGCCCCCACTGGGCTGCTTCACAGCCCCTGGCCTGCGGACCCCACAAGGGGGCTGAGTCTATTGATCAGGGCCAAGTGCTCTTGAGTTGAACGGCTTGGATCAAGATCGTGGTCTTGGGTGGTGGTCCTGGGGAGTGCTCTCAGCAAGCCAATACTGGGGGGGGGCTGAAACACCCCCCTAATAGCTCTGGCAGCTGGGAAAACCCCAGCTATTTGGAACAGATCTTCCCCCCGCTGGAAGAACAGTTCCAAAAAGTTAAAAAAAAAAACAACAACAACCAATTAATAGACTGGCCAACATGAGGAAAAGGAAGCAAAATAAGAACAGCAATAAAACTCTAGAATCCTTTTTTATAGACAAAAAGGATCAAAGCATGGAACTGAAGGAAAATAACACAGTCAGAACTCCCACACCAAATGCTTCCAAGACACTTGAAGCATTCCTAGAAGTGATAGATCAACTGAAAAAGAACTTTGAAAAACAAATAAGAGAAGTGGAGGAAAAATTGGGAAGAGAAATGAGAATGATGCAAGAAAATCATGAAAAGAGAGTCAACAACCTGACTGAAGAAAACAACACTTTTAAAAACAGATTAACTCAAATGACAAAAGAGGCCCAGAAAGCCAATGAGGAGAAGAATGCCTT